>CM038682.1:643098353-643295678 GCA_021605205.1 Aegilops longissima | reverse complement strand
TGTTTGTAATAATAATTGTGTTCTGTTCCAAAAGGATTATGCCAACTTAAGTGAATGCCCGAAATACAAATCATCAAGATGGAAAGATGGAGATGCTGAGAAGAGGGTTCCTCATAATGTTCTGAGACATTTTCCAGTTACACCAAGATTGCAGAGGTTGTTTCATGATGCTGAAACAAGAGAGGATGTATTGTGGCATTCTAGGAACCGGGAGTACAGAGATCAGAATGTAATGAGCCATCCATCTCATGGTAGTGAGTGGCAAAGTTTCAATCAGAAACACAAAAAGTTTGTTGCTGACCCGAGAAACATTAGGCTTGGCTTAGCTTCAGATGGATTTAACCCATTTGGCCACCAGAGTGCCACATATAGCATGTGGCCAGTGCTTGTTATCCCTTACAACATGCCTCCAAATGTCTGCACCAAAGAGTCAATCTACATAATGGCCTTTCTCATCCCAGGTCCAAAAAGTCCTGGAAAGGATTTTGATTTATCCATGGAGCATCTTCTGGAGGAACTTCAATAGCTATGGAAGGGTGTTATCACTCGAGACCTATATAGCAGCCCACCAACTGATTTCTTTCTGCGTGTCGTTTTAATTTGGTGCATCCATGATTATCCGGCTTTGGGCACAATGTTAGGGCGAACGACACATGGTTACAATGCATGTGTTCGCTATGACACGAATCCGCTGTCATACGCAATACTTAGCAAGATCTGTTACATTGGACACCATGTTTCCTTGCCAAGGACAAGTCGCATCCTATAAAATACCGAAGACATGTTTTCAATGCAAAGCATGAAAACCGTGATGCGCCAAAGAGGATCACCGCTGATGAGTCGCAAGTGGAATTCGAGAAGGTCAGGCATATTACACCAGGAAACCATCCTAGTAATGGTAGCGGGAAAAGGAAGCATGGCAGGGCAGAAGAGAGATTATTGTTTACCCGCGGGTCCACTTTGTGGGACTTGTAGTATTGGAAAGATTTGGATCTACGGCATAATCTTGGTGTGATGCACATTGAGAAAATGTATGTGACAGAATTATTGGCTTACTTCTTAATATTGAAGGCAAGACGGAATATACCTCAAAAATCTAGGATTGATTTCACACATCTGGGTATCAGAAAGGATTTGTAGGTGCAAGATGAAGGTAAGCAACAGGATATGGCACCAGCTGTGTACGTCTTGGACAAGGTAAAAAGAAAAGAATTATGCAAGGTCCTGTCACGTGTGAAATTCCTACATGGATTTGGTTCCAACCCTGAAAGGAGAGTTAGTGCAGATGGAAACAAGGTACAAGGGTTGAAAACTCATGACTGCCACGTGCTACTTCAAAGGGTTTTACCTGTTATCCTTAGAGGATTGGGCCTCCCTGACTTATACAGAGCAGTTCTAGAGTTGGCACAATTCTTCAAGGAACTCTGCAGTAGAAATATCAGGATAGATGCTTTGGAGCGTCTTCAAGACAAGATACCAACTATCCTATGCGACCTTGAGAAGATATATCCTCCAGCCTTCTTGGATGTGATGGTGCATTTGGCTGTGCATCTACCTGATGAGGCACTACTTAGAGGTTCAGTACAGTATGGCTGGATGTACCCTATTGAAAGGCGGCTAGGCACTTTCAAGGGCTATGTCAGGAATAGAGCTAGCCCTGAGGGTTCCATTGCAGAGGCCTACATTGCTATAGAAGCGTTGACATTCTGCTCAAAATACATTGAAACAGCTGATCAGCTTAGCAAAGAGGTGGGTGAAGACGAGTTCAGGTTAAATCCCGGGCTCAATGTTTTCGATTATTCTGTTCGAGTTACAGGGAAGAGTCGACAAGAGGACAAACCTAAAGATTTTGACAAAATGGTTTGGTATGTGTTAAATAACTGTCCTGAGATACTACCTTATATCAAGTAAGTGCTAAGTACTGCATCTTCTACATCGTAATCTACTAAACTTGCAGCACATTCTTATATATTTAGTTGTTTGACGCGATCACTATGTTGTGCAGCATCTACAAAAATGAGTTACTGCCGCAAAATCCAAGAAACATCGACAAACTGGTTATGGCAGGATTTGTGAAATGGTTCAAGAGCCATGTAAGATTTTAAATTGCACTGTCAGTTTTTTTAACATATTGAGTACATAAGATGACCAGCTTGTCTATTTTCTAAACATAGGTTAAGAAGATGCGGGAGGATGGGCATGAAGTTGATGATGCCCTTTACGCACTAGCAATGGGTCCTGATACTCGGGTAAGACATTATGAATCTTGCGTTGTTGGAGATGTGCGCTACAACACCCTTGCACGAGACGAAGGCAGGAAGACACAAAACGGTGCCATCATGTGCACGGATACATACAACACAGTGAAAACTGAAATGTATGCTACCATAACAGACATTGTTCAGTTGCAGTATGTCTCCAGTTTCGAGGATCATCGGTGTGTGGTTCTGTTGTGTTGTCGTTGGTATAACCTATTTTTGAGGATCGCAAAACCCAGAGCTGATGATTATTACAAATCCATCAATATCAAGGCGGCGTACCAGACGAACGAGCCTTTTATTTTGGCAAATCAAGCAACACAGATGTTTTTCTTGGAAGACACATTTGCACGTAGCAATGACTGGAGAGTATTGCAAAGGTTTGAGCAGATGAATTCCTTTAATGAAGTTGCACGACAAAATGATGCTTACACCGCTCCTGATGTACAAGATTCCACAGATGTTCCTAATATCTTCGAGAACCATCACGTCAATGACGCTGGCGAAAAGATTGTCTGTCGTGCTATGGACATACAAGAGTTGATCAATAAGAAGCCAACGTTCGAGGACATTGAGGATGAAGAAGAAGATGACACTCTGGGGAATTACGATTCAGACTGATACACATGGCGAAGATGTTGACGCTGCTCTTGCGGATGATGATTAGATTGCTTTTGTCGTATTTGCCTTTCAGAAGACGTTTTTAATCTACTATGTGAAATTGTGTTTGCTATGACAACTCTGATGAACGTGTTGTTTAGTATTTTGCTGTGAGAACATCACTTGTTATGTATGTCGATTTGTGTTTGGTGATTGTATGACGAGTAAAACATGATGACATTGTTGTTTAGTTGTACTCATATTTGGCTGTGAAACTTGAATTTGATGACATAGTTTGCTGTTGGACTCCAATTTGCTCGACGTCTTCGAATGGGAACAAAACTGACCCAACAAGGCCTCGGCTAATTTATTTATTTATTACCAAAAGGGCCTCTTCTATTTATTTATTTATGAGCAAAAGGGAATACCCCCCCGATTCCTGTTAATAGAAATCATTAGATATTCACAACACTACGCCCAGCCTGCTACACAGGTTTCATTCATTACTAGTTTCAGCAATGTGCTCACGTCATAGCCACTGAATACATCACGAGTGCTACATACACTGCAAATAAAGAGACAATCATCCTACATTGCTTTTGCCCATTATATTCACAAGCTCTTTCATCTCCTCATTGCTGTCAAGGCCGTTCAGCAGCTGTTGTTTGGCCATGATCAGAGGAACTGCATATTTAACCTTACGCTCGCAGATCTTCCTCTTTCGTGCTCCTTCGCCATTTGTCCAACACCCCAACTTGCTAGTATTGGGATTCCTCGGCTAACCAAATAATCAGCGTAGTTGCACTCCCCCACATCGGCAACTTCCTAGAAATACAAATCACACGAATATTCCCTTTTCTGCATGAATCAAATTGGAAGATCATCAACCACACTATTAAAAAAATCAGCAACTGAAAGCAGCAGAACAACACTTAAACATATTATTACCCCATGATTCGGGCATTTGTATAAGACTCGGCCAGGGTTGAGGATTGTGTTTGATTAGCGACGGATGACTCTGCGTGATTTGCAGCAGTGGCACCACACTAACGACAGCGGGTTGCGATGAGCAACCGGCTGCGGTGCGTGTGCCGGCAGGTGTGATGAGACCCACAGGCGATGGTACGAGTGGCGACTTGGCACATATCTGGTTGTTGCCTGCTGAAGAGCAGGTGGACGAGTAGCCAGCGGATAAGGTTGTTGCGGCCAGAGCTTCTGATGCTAGGCAGTCTTGAGGGAGTCCTGGACTAAGAGGTCCTCGGGCGTCCGGCCTGTTATCCATGGGTCGGACTGATGGGCTGTGAAGACATGAAGGCCGAAGACTGTACCTGTGTCCAGATTGGACTCTCCTTGGCGTGGAAGGCAAGCTTGGCGATCGACTAGGAAGATTCCTTCTTATGTAACCGACTCTATGTAAACCCTAGATCCCCCCGATGCTTATATAAACCGGAGGGGTTAGTCCGGAAAGGAGACATTCATGACCGTAGTGATACAGGATAAGATTCTAGGGTTTAGCCATTACGATCTCGTGGTAGATCAACTCCTGTAATACTCATATTCATGAAGATCAATCAAGCAGGAAGTAGGGTATTACCTCAATAGAGAGGGCCCGAACCTGGGTAAAACATCGTGTCCCCCGTCTCCTGTTACCATCGATCCTAGATGCATAGTTTGGGACCCCCTACCTGAGATTCGCCGGGTTTGACACCGAAATTGCTGCTTTCATTGTGAGTTCTGCTGTGCCATCAACAAAAGGTTCGATGGCCCCTTCAATCGACGATAGTGACGTTGTTCAAGGGGAAACCTTCCTCCCCAGACAAATTTTCGTATTCGGCGGATTCGTACTGCGGGCCAATTCACTTGGCCATCTGGAGCAGATCGACAGATACGCCCCTAGCCACCAGTTCAGATTTGGAATTCTGAACTACGTCACGGATATCCATGGAGACTTGATCTTCAATGGATTTGAGACCGCAGCGATCGTTCCCCTCGCCCCAATGAACATGACTTAAATCTGTCATCGGATCACATCCAGGAGATGGTTCCTGTTGCTGGAACGGCCTTAGAACCGAAGCAGCTCGTGCCATCCGAGGCCACAGAGTCCACGGTGTTGGTGCTGCACACGGACTCAACACCTCGTAATATCTGTGTCAATGGAACTCCGGACTCGTCTCCGGCTACAAGTTCCAGACCGGGTACGCCCGCGGACACTCGATTTTCTAATTTAGCACCGCAGACATCTTCCAGCACTCACCTTTGGGTGATGTGCTAAACTCTTTAAAGAATTTGTCCTTGGAGAAGGACTCACCGCCGAACTATGTTCGGTTCAAGCTAGAGGCTGATGACGGGGAATTTTGCTTCCCACCCGCCACCCACTTCATAGCCATTGTCAAAGACTTAACCGACGAGCTTGATTATGGCTCCGAAGACATCGACGGTATGGATGATGTTGTCGACAAGGAGCAATGCCAAGACCTGCCATTTACTGGACGCTGGAGGGCCACTTTCGGTGTCAAACCGGCGGATCTCGGGTAGGGGGTCCCGAACTGTGCGTCTAGGATCGATGGTAACAGGAGACGGGGGACACGATGTTTACCTAGGTTCGGGCCCTCTCTATGGAGGTAATACCCTACTTCCTTCTTGATTGATCTTGATGAATATGAGTGTAACAAGAGTGGATCTGCCACGAGATCGTAATGGCTAAACCCTAGAAGTCTAGCCTATGGCTATGGTATTGTGTATATGTTGTTCTTTCCGGACTATCCCCTTCAGTTTATATAGACACCGAGGGGATCTAGGGTTTACATGGAGTCAGTTACATAAGAAGGAATCTTCGGTCACCAAGCTTCTCTTCCACGCCAAGTAGAGTCCAATCCGGACACGGGTAGAGTCTTCGGCCTTCATGTCTTCACGGCCCATCAGTCCTGCCCTTGGATAACAGGTCGGACGCCCGAGGACCCCTTAGTCCAGGACTCCCTCAGTAGCTTCTGAACCTGGCTTCAATGACGAGGAGTCCAGCGCGCAGATTTGTCTTCGGCATTGCAAGGCGGGTTCCCTCCTTCCGAACTCCAGAATAGTCTTTCGATGAAGTAAGTGTATCCGGACCTGTCTATATAATTACAGAGAATACAATATCCCACGAGCCCAATTTATTGATAACTGTTCATGACATCGTATCGCGCCTGCCCGGTTACCTTTTCCAACCGTTGGCTAGCGAGTCGCCCACGTCTCGGGGTGCAGTTTTATTGGCATGTCTCGTCAAGGCAGAGATCGTGTCCCTTTATTTACTGGATTTTCATTAATGCAGGCGTGGGTAACCCAACCATCCCCTGGGTACAACTCCCTTGTAATAGGTAAGTTTAGAGACCCAGGGGGAGACGCCCACTATTCGGGGCCTTTATATAGAGACCCAGTCTCGTCTTCTTCCCTTGCGCTTGCTACTTCCACAACCCCAGCCACCCCAAGTTCTAACCCTCGGGTTCCAATCGCCACCAGCTTTAATCATGTCCGGATCCAATCGTCAGGGCCGGTGGGTGGCTTCTTCTATCACAGAGGAGGATATCACGAAGCTCCGCGTAGCGAGGTATCTGACCTCAAAATTCCTTCATCGGTTTCCGGCACAAGGGCAAGTTATACCGACCCCCAAATCTTGCGAGAGGGTAGTATTTGTATCCCACTTTCTTCACGGGCTAGGGTTCGCGCTTAACCCCTTCGTCCGGGGGCTCATGTTCTACTATGGGCTAGATTTTCACAATCTGGCCCCGGACTCTATTCTCCTCGTCTCGACATTTATCGTCACATGCACTACAAAAAAATACACTTCCATGATGATACGTGTTTGTCACAGTAGGTCGCGTTTTTTGTCCTACATGTACATCCATGACGATTTTATGACAGAATCAAGATAGTCATGCCTGTGCTGTCGTAGAAGTGTTCCATGACATTACCAAAATTATCATCACGGAAGTGTCCACTTCCATGACGATAAATCGCGCGTCACAGAAGTTCTTTCGTCAAGGATGACCGACACGTGGCATCCACCGTAACGGAACGCCGTTAAGCTATCGGGTCGGGTTTTGGATCCGATAACCCGTTAACAGCCCTGACCAATGGGGATTTTCCACGTGTAAAATCATCATTGGCTGGAGGAAACACGTGTCGGCCCACCGTTGGGACAGATGTCATCCGCTTATTGGACCGAAGGCGCCTATGATACGGCGACACGTGGCACGGCCCAACAGAGGCCCATTCCTATGAAAAGGCCGCCCGCTTGACTTGTCAAAAGGTGGCGGGCCGCCTGAAAGCTCGTTAACGGCCTGCTCGCATATAGCACATTTACAACTCACAACCCAGGCCCGTTACGCCCTATCCAATTAGGCCCGAGAGCGCTATCTGGGCCGCCCAATATGATTCAGCCTGTTTTAACTTCCGCCCATGTGCGGCCCATGACTTCTTTCGCCCATATGAGGACCTTTGTAACTCTTGGCCCATTAACGCCCGTGGTGAAACTGGCCCGTAATGAACAAAGGTATCACTTTATACCCATTAACGCCCGTTATTCCATTGGGCCATTTCAGCCCAAGTTATCTTTCGCCTTCTCAGGCCCATTGATTCTTAGGCTCATTTGCAAGATTCGTTACATACGGCCCTCACATCGCTATTTTATGCTTGTGGGCCAAATTCAGCCCGTCATTACAGTCGGCCGGTTTGCGGACCGTTAATACGTTGGGCCATTTTCATGTCAAAAAAACTCATTGGGATTTTTTCGTAGAGTTATCAAATACGGCCTATTAACGGCCTGTTATGGTCCACGAATAGTACGGCCCATGATTGGCGAAATGATGATACGCCCCGTAGAAGGCCCATGGATCCTACGGCCCGTATGAGGCCCATGGATAGTACGGCCCGTAGAAGGCCCATGGATGGTACGACCCGTAGAAGGCCCATGGACCCTACGGCCCGTAGAAGGCCCATGGACCCTAAGGCCCGTATAGAAGGCTGATGGATCCTACGGCCCGTATAGAAGGCCAATAGTTCCTACGGCCGGACGAAGGCCCATGGATCGGCTGCAGGAGGCCCATGGTTACAACAGTCCGTGTGTTGCCATGATTATTTTGGCCTAGTTACCAAAAATAGGCTATTGTGGCCACTACAAAAACACAGAAAAAAACTGCAGTGACTACAAGCAAACAACTAAACAAGACAACAAGGAAATAAATAAGCAAGCAATTAACACTAGCCTAT
Source organism: Aegilops longissima (assembly GCA_021605205.1). Lineage (NCBI taxonomy): Eukaryota > Viridiplantae > Streptophyta > Magnoliopsida > Poales > Poaceae > Aegilops > Aegilops longissima. The sequence continues at coordinate 643,287,576 of CM038682.1, read as the reverse complement.
TACCGCTATTACACATATTACATCTACTGGGTATCAAAGTTCGCCAGCAGTGCAAATATAGGGAACAAAGCAGCATATTACATACACTGGCCGTCAAAATTGGCCACCATTGCAAATAAACACGACAAAGAAACAAGAGCATAATCAAACAACTTCGTAAGAGCTCAAGAAACGTTATCCCGGTATCCACCATGCTGGCAATAAGCTTAGCAAGCTGATTAGCTTTGTCCTGTTTGGCGCTAAAATCCTCCAACGCTTCTTTGCAGCAGCAGAAAGTATGCATCTGAATGCTCCATGGACTTCCGCAATCCTTCCGCTTCTTGTCGCAGCAGTGCTGATCGATGTCTTTCAGCTTGTAGTTGAGACTCAAGAAACCAAACTGATTCAGTGAGTTTGAATAGCTTGTGCAAACGGTAGTGGCCAGAACTCGAACACTAAACCAAGACAGACTTTGGGGTTGTCTCATTGTCTTCAAGATAGTCTTCCTTAGCTGTTTTATCAGATTTGTTGGAGATCAACAAGGATGTGTCACTATCCTGAACCTTATCTCATTACTTCCTTTACCATTGCTTAATAACGCACTCTTCCCCAATATTCATCAAGATTCTAAAAGAAGAAACAAGCGCATACATAACAAGTTTAGCATGTACTAGTATATGAAACTCATTTTGGTGAACCAGTTCATTAGTAAGGTGGACAGGATTAAACTACCAAATCTTCTATTGCCAAGTACTAGTACATAATAAAAGCATCAAACAAACATATATCTATGTCCTATGGTCACCTTTGCATTGTCTTGCCAAATCAAAATAGAGACACGGTTCAAATCATATCAGCTCAAGACAAAGCAGCAAAGGAAAGAATACAAAGCATGGGAAACTACATGGCACAACAAGATTTCAGATGGGTACCACGGGTCTACATGTACAACAACACTATTGGCTCACAGATGCTAGTAATGTGCATGATATGAAAGTCAATTGTATACACAATTGAAATTGAAATCAACAGAGCTATTGATAAGAGCAAACCTGTTAAAGAAACATGCGTGAACATACCTGCTTTGTGCCATTGATTTTCGATTGGATCCTTCAATTTAAAAATAAGTTTGTATGAGTAAATACAAGGATACAAGAGCAAATCAATCATAGTTAAAAAGGCATGCCTAAGCGAAGGCTTAAGCGCGCTTAGGCTCTAGGCGCTGGCAAAACGAATTGCACATAACTATGCTTAATCAGGCATAATCAAGATAAGCATGCGCTTTGGTCAAGAAGCGCAAGGCGGTGGCAAATGCACAATTAACGCCTAGCGCTTTTTGAACTATGATAGCAATGGAATCTTAAATTAGAACAGTTGTTCTTCGTGTTTAGGCACTTGTTCTACATGAACAGAGTACAAGAAGACGAAAGAATATATTACTTAAAAATAGAAAATGAGCTCATAGACCTTACCACATTCTTGGTTCGGGACCAAGATAGAACAAAGCATGCTCCCTACCATCGCCCAAGAATGTGTCTCGTGGAGAACGTAAGGGAATTTGATGAGTTTCTTTGCCGTGAAGTATGTTTTCTTGAGTAATTCGACATCGCCACCAAGCATTCTTGAAGATAGCAGAGGTATTAGCACAGGTTACCTCATCCTGAGCCAAATCGATCCTTGTCTATAGAGAAAAATGGGAAAAATTGTTGTATTATAACCATCATGGAGGTAGGATGTATGGGACGAAGCAAAGTAATTGCCATGAATAACATTACTTACACATAACTCCCGGACAAACACCTGAATCGGCATTTTCCTTCATCTTGAGATAATATTTCCAAGATGGGAAGATACGCATATACGATTTAACAACATCAAATGCGATAGATGCTAAACTACGACTAGCTGGTTGTGCTTCCTCCACGGGAATTGGCGCATTAACCGTGGAGTTGGGGTTCGCTGTGATAGTCTTGGCCCTTTGGGCACCGGAGCTGCCTTACTAACTGCTCTTGTTTGGGAGCTCTGTGGTGGAGATGGTGCTGTGTCAACAGGAACTGGGTTACTATCGGCTGGGGTTGGGGTTAGATTGGGTGAAGCTGGTTCTCGTCCATCGCAATAGGGGTACAATCTGTAGAGTTTGGGTTATGTGTGGTAGGGCTGGTTCTTGTGCATGTACAACCGGGTGCTATCTCCACCAAGAGGTAGCACTGTTTTATTTGAAGACCGTGTTTTAGTCCGCTAGATACTAGCATCACCCGCTCCAATTCAAATGGCTGATAAACAGAAACATAGTTGAATGTACGTACATTGTATGAGAGATGATGCAATAGATAGTGTGGAAAAAGGGGCATGAAATAGTTGACATGTATATTGTTTAACTAAAATGGATAGCATGACATAATTTCACATATATGATGTCTATCTAAACTGGATAGCATAGCATAACATAATTCAAAGATATGATGAATAAATAAACAGGATCGCATGACATAATTCACCTACATGTTATCTAAGTAATCAGGATCGCATCATTTAATTCACATATGTGATTTATATGCTAAACAGAGGGCATTCGATATGATGTCTGAACTAAGAACATGGTGTTGAATATTGTGTATTTGATGTCTAAACTATGCAATGCAAGACACCGTATGCATGATATGAGCAGATAACCATGCCAAGTTAGAGCATACACCTCTGGGGGAATAGGACTGGTCATCTGCTCTCGAATCCATCTCCGAGGAGCTATCGGGAACCAACAAGAGATCTACTTGACGTGTAGCACCGCTCTGCGCTCAAGGCCTTGTTTTCACTCCAGATTTTTCCATCTCCCACCCAAATGGCTGATTCACGTGAAGAATAGTTTAATGTACAAACATTGTCGACAAATGGAAATGTAATGAAGAAAAGGATGGGCAAGATATCATTCAAATATATTATGCCTGGTTAAACAAGATGGCATTGCACATTTCACATATATTATGGCTGGCTAAAAGACATGAGACTGCATAATTCCCATATATGATATAGAAACTAAACATGTGGCATTACAGAACATGTCTAAACTAAGCAGATGACATATATGATGTCAAAAGTAGGCACTGCAAGGCAACATATGCATGATATGACTAACATCATCATGCCAAGGTAGAGAAAACACCTTGGGGGGTAAATAGGAGTGGTCAGCGGCGTCTGAATCCGCCTCAGAACAGATATCTTCCTTTGGATTAAAATCTGGAGAGGGTTGGGGAGGGTTTGCCATTGAACCCACCATGGAGTGATGTCTGCATGACATTGTATTACCGCGCAAAACTCTTCTCTTTTTCTCTACATGTTCCGCATGACTGTGTACAATATCTGACATGCATACGAAAAAAAATATGGTGAGATTATGTAATGAGAGCATGCAGGAATTTAGAGTGATGGTAACAACCAGTGGGTCGACGTTTTTCCGTTGAACCAAAATAGCCCTAATGGATCGACGTGAATTTATAGTAATAAGTGATGCAACAAGTGTACAACCTCTTTGTCAGAGCCGTGTCGACCTCAACATCCTTGAGTTGGTCATTGAAGCAGCTTGAGGCAGAGGTGGCTGTCGGAGGTGTGGAGGAAGATCCGAGGAATCAGAGACGGCGCCCGTGGCACTCGCTCTGTTGTGATGGATCATTCTGTCGTTGGAGCAGGTCCGTGAGCCGAAGACGCCAAGGCTGTAGGAGCACAAGATGACATCATCAATCTCAAGTGGGATTCTAATAGCATCTCCAATAGATGATGTAAAATGGATGTAAAATTAACATCACCAAAACCACCGACTACAACAGATGAGATAAAAACTGTTGACTCGAACTTAACTATCAAACTGAAATTTCATCAGGAATCTGAATGCTACTGTCGAAACTGAACGCAATGGTAGCAGAGAGGCACTTGCCATGTAGTTTAGGGAGGGCCTGCAGTTCATCTTCAACCTGCACCCCCCTGAGCCAGCAGCCACCACCGGCCGAATCGCCGCCCCAAAACAACTCGCCATCGCCGCCCCCTCCAGCCCTCTAGACCCCCTGCCCCCCCACCCTGAACCCTAAGATAGATAGAGCGGTACCTCTCCGGCGAGCCCCCGTCCCTCGCAATGGGTGGTTCTTCCTTAACTCCGACGAGCCCCCCCCCCCCCCAACCCCGAAAATCGATCGACCCAAAAGTCGGTTCAGTCGATCAAGTGTGGCTTAATCGAGCAGAGCAAAAGACGAGCGAGGGGAGAGCAGCAACAGCAGCTGGGCGAAGGAAGCGATCGAGCGAGAGCCAAGCAGAAGAAGAGCAGCAGTGAAGGAAGCGAAGCGAGAGCGAGCGAGCAGCAGCAGCAGATCCAGCTGGCATGGACGCTGCCGCCGAAGGGGCCTCGCACTGGGGGAGAGCCGCCGTGGAGATGTCGCCCGCGGTGCCGTCTTCAAGGTAGCCGCTCCATGGGGGTGCGGGATGGAGCACTGTCGGTGCCGGGAGGTCGAGTTAAGGAGAAGGTGCGATGCGATGAGTGTACAACCTCTTTGGTGGCGCCGAGTAGGCCTCTGCTTCGTCCGAGGAGTCAGTGAGGATGCTGCGGTTCCGGTGGAGCAGGTTAAGGCGACGCTGTGGGGATGGAGCAGCCGCGATAGACGAGGCGATCGTCGGAGCAGCTCCTTGGAGGTGGAAGACGGGGCGGCTGAACCGGCGGGACAGCGACATGGACGAGGATCCTCATCCGGGGAGGTGGACGAGGGACGTTGAGCTGTTGCGGTGGACACGTCGTCGGGGAAGAGGCTCCGGCTGGGCAGCGGTGAGGTGGCGGACGGAGGAGGGTGGGGTTTCGCGGCTAGAGCGGAGAGGTTATGGCGGCCTGGGATACCGAATGGCGAAAAGGGGGCGATGGGAGGGGGTGAAGCTTGACTTAGGACGCGCTTGTCCAAAATGTAGGGTGTGTTACAAAAGTACCCCCTACCGATTTGAACTAGCGGCCCTTTCGGCTCAGGGTTAGAAGGGGGATTTCACGTGTCGGGATTTGGCAGCTAGAGGGAGTTTTCGCGCGCGTTTTAATTTCAGGATAGCAAGGCGTGGGTTGTGAATGCGCTAGTTTTGGGAGCACGGTATCTGAAGTTTCGGGATATAACAAGACGCGGGTTGAATTTTGGGGACAAGCCTAATGTGTAGTAATATTGTACTTGTACATACCAAATCAATTCGCACTTCCCTCAACCAAAAAGAAAATGAAAAAAAATAAAACTATTCACACCAAACAAAGAGAGAGTCTTGCCCCGTTTTACTATACAAACGCTATTCAAAGCTACTCCCTCCTTCCATCCATATAGGGCCTAATGCGTTTTTCGATGCTAACTTTGACCAAATATTACAGCAATGATATATGACATGCAACTTACACAAAGCACACCGTTAAATTCGTCTGTGAAAGGTTCTTTCAATGATATAATTTGCAAATTGTGCATGTCATGTACTATTAATCTTGTCAATAGTCAAAGGTGGTCTTAAAAATCTCTTTACGCCCTATATAGATGGAAGGAGGGAGTATGAATCCATGTTATGTCCGATTAAATTTTTTCGCTTGCTGTATAATGCATGTAACCTACTCATACCAACATTTTAGTGCATTCCAAATGTCTATATTACCGCTGCAATTCGAATTAAATTTGAATTCGTTTCTCTATTTCAATAAGAATCTACAATCATGATTGTTGCCAACTTCAACCATCATAGTTTCCTTGCTATCCTCCAGATATAAATCTGACGGCCTATAATGCAGGATGGCAGGCACACCATCATCAACAACTCCGTTTTTTATAAGAGTAGAGATAAAATATATTAAATGTAGTATAACATGTTCATAACCACACCATGTGTATCACCGTTATATATATTCACACATGCGTCGGTTTAAAACACTATGATAAATTCTTCAAATATCCAAATTCGCTTTTTATAATGAAGCATATGATCTCTATTCATCTTTTACACCCACACAACCCTCTTATCTTTGTAGCTAGCACTAACTTTCTCTTGTGCATGCACATGCCCGCATCCCTCTCACCCTCCCTCAGCATTCACTAGCTCCATCGCGCAAATTCATCTTTTCACTTTAGGTCGTTCACCCACGGTGTGTGTAGGCCCCCCAGCTCCTTCTTTACGGCACACATCGATCGATATGCCTCTCTAGCCAGGTGTTCCTAGCACAAACACAAGCTTCCCCTTTTCTCTTGTCACCATCCATGCCTCACTCCCACCACTCTTTTCATCGTTCTCGTACTCGCACAATCCTCCCCCCTCGATATAATATGCCTCTCGTACCACCTCCTACATGCATCCCTCTCTCTCTATCCTTCTCCTCATACCTCATTTGCTTCTAACACACACATGCATGTATACCGATTGATCTCCCAACATATACCTAGATCGACTTTAACTACCCCCCCATCGATCGACGTACCTCACAAGTTATGTATCTCCTTTCTCTAACAAAGGGCGATTGATCTTCCTATGTAGTTACGTCTACTTACCACAGCCACATCGTCCCCCCTCATCATTCGTGCATGCCTCCTGACCCGTCTCTCACACGCACGTGCACAGACAACAAGCAGCCATCTCCTCTCTTATTGATATTGTGGGCGTGCCCTCCGTTTGTCTAGCAAGCCTATCCCACCATTTGTTAGAAGCAAATCCACTACCACCCCGTCCAACACTCTAGCTCTGTCTCTCTCCCAACCGTATTCGTCTCCTGCACATATGCATGGATGCCAATCGATCTCCCTTAATACATGAGGCAGATCGATCTCCTTAATACATGAGGTAGGACTTTCTCCTCCTCCACACATATACCAGCCATTGTACCTCTATAGTTAATTGGGCCTCGCTCTTCCCCCACCACACACCGATAGTCGAGCGCTGCAGGTAGGTATCCATGCCATAGAGACAAACTGCACATGTCCCCTCTCACGTTCCAGTAGGCCAGCCACTCTATATCTTTGACTTGGGCACACACAAATTCGATGGCACTCTTTATCGATCGCGCGCGCACACACACACACACATCATCCCTCTCTTCGATTCTATGGACACCTCAAGCCGATGATACCTCCACTTTCTTCTCGTGGATCGCCCCCTCTATATATATGCTATATCCAGGACTCTATTTCACACACATTGCATATGTTATATTTTTGATTGACCCCCCAAAAAAACTCTCAAGAACCCACACACTATATCTCTCTAGGTTTGTATCTCTCACACAACCCCACGAGGTGGTGTACGATACAAGAAGAGAATAGGTGCACCGTGGACGCATACTCACGCTTCGTGCCCAGCCACACCAGCTGGTGGCACGCGGTGGACCTCATTTCTTTCTGAAATGGCAGCCCACGTGCTAATTTGAATGCTCAGTGGCGGTTGTTTACCTAGGGAGGTCGTGTACCACGCGTGCACGAAACAAAGTTCGACTTGACGCGTTGCCGCGTTATTTTTAAATAAAGTTATAGCGCTCGATGGCACGTACATAGAATATAAAATGATCTTTATGGAGAAAAAGGTAGTACGCTCACTATATACAATGGAGCCTGCCTGCCTGGTTTGTCGCTCTTCAGAGTATCTCACACAAGGCTGCGGTGGCCTCTCTCTCTCTCTCTCACCGTTGGTCACTGATCCGGCCGCATCCCGTCCGCCGAGGGAAAGGGAGTGCGGTGGCCTCTCTCTCTCTCTCTCTCTCTCTCACCGTTGGTCACTGATCCGGCCGCATCCCGTCCGCCGGGGGAAAGGGAGGAAGTGCATCGTTTCCCTGTTCGACGGCGCTGAGGCAGCACGTCCCGATCTGCGATACACGCCGTTCTCTCTGACCAAGCTTCGGCGCGGCAGGGCCTACGCCACCTGCTCGCAGATTCCGCCCGCCGCCACTCACCTAGTTACATCACGACGACCTCCAGGTATTCCCTCCAGCCTTGCTCCACTGCCCGTCTTCCCACGTCGCTGCATGTGGATCTTCCATAGTTCTTTGCCCAAAACGTAGCTCGTCCAGCGTACTTTCCATATTGCATTATCGTCCTCACACCGTTTTAGTCAAACACAACCGTGTTGTTATCTTCCCTTAGGACAAGGAATATGCTTCTTTTTTTGTCGTTGCATGTGTCATCAACTGTTATTGGCCAGTAATTGTTTCCTTTCTACCTCTTTTTTGCAAACAGGGCTATCCATTTCACCTCGTTGCTATTGCGACCTTTTGGTGAATTGCACATATCACTTTTTTCTTAAGAGTGTTTTGTGCAGTTGTACTAAAATGTCACACGGGCAACCTCTCTACATTTCAGTGCGACTGCACAAAGGGAGATTGGTTTTGCTCTATCCTCCTCATTAAACTCCGATCCTAATCTTCTCCAACTAGTTAGTCTTAAGAGAGACTGCAAAGGTGACCGGCTTCTATTTATGTGTTTATCGTTTCATCAGCAGTCCTCTATTATCGTAATCACACTTAATATCTTTGGAACAGGGATGCCCAGCTCTATTTTAGTGGAACTGCACAAAATGATCGGAATGTTGCATGCTCCAGACAGCTAATTTTTTTCCCAACATGCCTTGTTGATTTAGACAGAGCTGGGGGGACGTTGCTGCCAATGAAAGCATGGATCAATTTTAATTTAACACCTTCTCACAACTCTGTCTTCAGTTCTGATGTAATTATTAGCTCTGATCTGCTAATAATTAACATGCATTAGCAAGGAAGTTAGTTTTTTATTGTTTCCGAAAGAGCATCGATGGCAAGACACGCGAAACAAAAGCTGAAAGCTCACACCATTGTACAATTTCATGTCGCTGGAAAATTATTTGTATAGTACGTCAATTATGTAAACAAATGATGGAAGCTTGATAGCATTGCCAGAAGCCTCTTCATCATCCGGGTCCATGTGCCATGCACAAAATTATACTCCTTCGTTCCTAAATATTTGTCTTTTTACAAATTTCAAACGGGCATATTTTAGAGTGTAGATTCACTCATTTTACTTCGTATGTGTACTCCCTCTGTTCCTAAATATTCTATTCGTCTTTCTAGAGATTTTAACAAGTGACTACATACGGAGCAAAATGAGTGAATCTACACTCCAAAATATGTCTATATACATCCGTCTGTGCCAGTCCATTTGAAATCTCTAAAAAGACAAATATTTGAGTAGTCACTCGTTGAAATCTCTAGAAAGACAAATACTCCGGAGTATATTTAAGAAACGAGGGGGTAGTGCACAACCGCTTGGGAGACTCAGCCCGGTCGTTGCGCCGCATTAATAGTGAGTAATGAGCAGTCAAATCATAAGCCCCACCTTTCCAACTGTAAGTTGCTCTGAAGAAGCAACCATCAATACGCTCTTCTTTGAATCTGCTCATACTACTCCATCCGTCACTGTTTATACAGCGCGCTTTAGAAAAAAGAAAAAAAATCTGTGGGACCAAGGCGACTAGCGATCGGCCTGAAAAATAGCATTGTTAGTTATAGGACGGCGTCTATTACTAGAGGGAATAATGCGTACACACATGCATGCAGTGCTTCCACCCCGTGTACACACATGCATGCACTTACTCCACTCCGTAGTAGTACAGTACATGGAGAGAAAATTGTGGACTTGATTGTGGTTACCACGCCCTAATTAATTGAGCATTAAACCAAACGCGTCTAAAGTCTCTCTGGTGGTGGAAATGCATTGAGAGAAATGCATCATAATGAAGCGCGCCCTGTAAACTATGACGGAGGGAGGAGTAGTATGAAGGGGGAAAACCAAGTACGCGTATGGCTAGTCGGTCAACCGATGTCAACTGACGGCAAAGAGCCAACCCGCCGTTCCTTGAGAGAGACGAGGAGCGAGAACACACAGACGAGCTCGCACGGAGGCCAAGATATATTCGAGCATGGTTGGTTGATCGATATCATTCATTACATGTTGGGCTGCCGTTTTCCGCCCTGCTCCGGAATAAATGTGTACTTTATCGAGAGAAAAAATAAGAAATCTGAGCGCTCCACCATGCGGTTCTAGTAGTAGTACTACTCGTACTACTACGCTTGCCTCTTCACCTCTTCGTGAAGTCGAACAATGATGGTACTTCGCATGTTGGGTACTACTACAGTGTATGCCTCTGACAATCTGACACCGAACGGACTGATGCATGTCCACCGAGTGTAGGTTGCATTAGTCAAAAGGCGTAAGCGAGCTTCACCTTGTCCTGCAAGCTTCTCCTCGTTCTGCGAGTTGACGGGACACACCAAAAAGTAGTGCTAGTACATACTCCCTCCTTTCCGGATAATATGGCTTAATCTCTTTTGCGGGTAAATGAGAGAGCTTTATTCATATATAAGCATTCTTAGGACGATCAGCCAAGACACTGGTCACTAGGAAGCGAGGTACCCCATAAAAAAAGAAGTAGGAAGCGAGGTGTTTCATCAAGCCATCTCTCGGCCACATTCAAAGTGCAGCCTTCTCCTCGTTCGGCAAGTTGACGGGACACAACAAAGTAATGCTAGTCCATACTTCCTCCTCTCCGGTTAATATGGCTTAATTTCAAACGAGATAAATACACTGTCTGTGACTGTATATTTGTAAAAATATGGTCAGTGGACTTCATAATACGCTCATTGCGCTCAATATATATATTTTTTCCGGTGTTTATACGGTCACTAGCTCACCCTGACTCAGTATGTGTGTGCATGCACGTGTAGGTTGAGCACTTGAGCGTGACCGTGTGTGTTCCGTCGTGTGCTCGGACATGCATGCATTAGGGCGCCACGCGCATTTTTTGCGTCCATGTGTACGTGGATTTGTTGCATACACGTAGGGGAAATGCGTGTAGGGGCCACTAAGGAGCAGTCAAATCACATAGTAAGTTAGTCGGAAGAAGCAACCATCATTTCACTCTTGAATGACATGTACGCAATATAAAATGGTTGATATGAGAGAAAAAGAAAACCACTATATATACACTAGCAGGAGCCTAAGCTACAAGCCTGCTTGCTTAGGTTGCTCTCTTCACAAGCATAGAACAGCGGGCCTGATCCCTTGGTGGGGAAGGAACAATGTTTTTGCGTGACGCTTGTCGACATCGGCGAGGGAGAAAACCCACAGTCAGTGTGTCCCAATCAGGGGTCACCGCGGTATGGGCCGATGTCGCGTCCCAACCGCCCTTCTAGCTACAACCCGACGTCCCAGGTAGTCCATCTTCCTTTTGGAGCCGGCTTGCTCCACTGCTGTAGCTCCATCTCCATGTCGATCTTTCTCTACTTCTACCGGCTTTCTACTTGTGAGGAGTTTATGTCACATGAACTAGTGACAGTACTATTATTCTAATCACACTTATTCAATATCTTTGCCACCAGGGATGCTCAGGTCGATTTTAGTGGAACTGCACAAAAGGATCGTCTGATCCGAGGGTGCCACCCGTCTTTCCTTTGACAGGTTCTACCTAGCCAGGAAATTAAATCATGTTTAGGGTTTAGGGTTTAAGTCGTAGTGACCCCATCAGTAGTTTTTCTTTCATACACGCTCTCACAACTTTTTTCTTTAGTTGTGAAGGAAATATTGGCTATGATCTGTGAATCATTGAGATGCATTACCATACGTGTTAGTTTTCCTTTGTATTTGATGGAATGTTATAACGGGGCAACCTTGGAATAGGAATGAAAATGGAGTGGAAAGTTTCCGTTTTTCCGGAGAAAAAATGGAAACGGAGAGAAACAAATGTTTCGTTTCTTTGGATCGCCCCATCGAGCAAAACCAACGTTTAAATCATGTCTGCCATGTTCATGTCTCACCCTCCTCCATGGCTTGACCCCACACGGTCGCTCGGCATGCCACTCACCGCAAACTGAGTATACGATAACTTTCCCGCCTGCTTGTTGATGGATCACGCCATGGAGTACTAGCACTACTAGAAGAGATTGACGAGTTGGGGGAGGATAGCTAGCTGTAGCACGGACTCCCAAGAACTTTTTACATGCATGTTGTAGCCGGCTATTGCGACCTTTGAGCAGAGCAGCAGCGCGTGCACCGAAGCGGCGCGGCGATGCTCTCTCGCCCAGCGCCGCTTCAATGCCGGCGCCAGTGAGAGGTCGCGTCCGCTCTGGCCGGGCATGAATGCGGCACTGACCGTTTCGGGCGGGAAGCACGCGCAAGTGATGAAGAGGGTTCGGGTTGGTCAGGACCGGCCATGGCAGCGGTCCGTACGTGCGCAAACAAGAGATGTTGTACGTTAATATTGCTGCGTATATAATTAACAACGTAAATAATGTGCCAGTTGGAAAAATATCATTGGAGATGGAGATGGAAATGGAATTTTACGTAAACACGGATATGCATGTCTATGTCTATGTGTGTGTGCGCGACGACTCTCATGACATGGAAGCGGGGGCGTGTTTTTTGATCGAGTTTTCTTTCTTGGTTCGTAAGAAAATCAGTTTGTCTAATTCACATCTAGATTTTATTTAAGGATATCACATCTAAGCTCCCACAAGTATATAATGTAGCAACAAGAAACAAAAAAACTAGGAAAAAAATAGACCACAAACAGAGTGGACATCAACTTAGATATGACATAACTATGTCACATCTAGATGTGTCCTAGACAGACCCTTAAAAAATTGTCCGCCAGTTTTCGTTTCTTTTTTTCGGGAACGCGCGTATTCTATTTAAAACTACTGCTATGGAGAGATTTTTTTACTCCATTATAGCCTCTTGTTTGATAGAGTTTCTCGCGTCTCGCTCTCTCACCCTCTCCTTATCAAAACAAGATGACAGTGTCCACTCTATCTCTCTCCTCACCGGTGGTCACAGATCTGGCCGAATCCCGTCCGCTTCGAGAGGTGAGGAGGCGCAGCGCTGACGTTGTCGCCGTCGGCGACGGAGGAAGCCGATGCGCACCGTCCTCTCGGAGCCGGCGCTGGCGCGGATGAAGATCCTCTGCGCCCTTGTTCGCTGCCATCGTGTGGGTAGATCCCGCCCGCCTAAACGACATCTCGCCCACCTGAGGTATAACTTCTTGTACTTGTCCAGCTCCCCAGGTTGCTGCGTGCGGGTTTTCTTCTATGCGACTACTCCCCAGCTCCCCATGCATAGTAGCTAGGGTTCGTCGGCTGGTCCAACATCACCTACTAGTACTATTATAGAGGAAATGCCACTCGAAAAATTTTCCTGATTTATGCCTTGGTGGAGGTATATAAGTTGTTTCGACAAAAAGTACATGGTGGTTGTGTGGTCATTGTCCATATGGTGGTAGTACTATCACTGGTTAAATGAAGAAATGCTTTTTTTCTCGGGTATCCTGGTTTAGTTCCCATCAAGATATAATTATGATGCTTCTGTTTGTTGGTGTACTTTTCATTAATTCTTATTGACAATTGAGATGTCGTTGCTAACCCTTTTTTATATTTTTGGAAACAGCGATGTGTGTCTCCATACCCGGGCATGTCTTCCTCAATTTTAGTGGAACTACACAAAATTGGAGGGCCATTGTTTTTCCGCCTCACTGTCCTCTGCCACGTGGTTCTTCCTTCATCGAGCTTGATTACCGAGAAGAAACAGACCACAGTGAGGATTTGTTGAACTTTATAGGTGCCTCACCCAAACTTGATGCCAAATGGATGATGCATCACCACGATGACCTATCGATGCTCATGGTTGCGCCTCATGGTTAAGTCGGGTGGTGATGCTGGTCGATTTTCAATGAAAAACAAGCTGTCTTCCATCAGTGCTCTTTGCTTGTTACGCACAAAGATGATATCCTTCGCCAGTTCACCTTGGTTGCGTTGGAGACGCAGTCATCTTTCACGTTGGTTTAATTTTATCACACAATTGGATATGAACCAAATGTTTCCTCGAAGAAGGATCAACGTTGGTACTAAGAGCATAAGTTTTGTATTGATTTCTAAGCCTTCTCACAACTTTGTCTCCAGCTCCCCTGTAATTTGATTTGTCCAGCTATTAACTTTGATTTAAAAAATGGTGTGGACTAAAAACCCGGATGGACGTAGTAGCCCTCCATTTATATTTACTCCGCATATTAGATTTTACTGAAGTCAAACTTTGTAATACTCTCAAACCTTTCCGATAATTGAAATTAAAATTCTTTATTTGTACACACTCTCACACATTTCCAATAATTTGGCGCATTTGTGGTTGTTCACTTAAGGGAGGGTAGTGTACCACACATGAAGGACAGGAAGTGCGACCAGGACGCGTGGGCGTGGATGGTTAGTTCATCGGAAGTAGTACTAGTTTTCTTCACAGTACATTAAATAAAGAGTTCCGTTTCGTACTTACACAATTTAAAATGATTGTTATGGAGAGAATAAGAAAACCACTCCACTATATATTAGTCATATACACGAGAGTACTATATGGACGCAGCTTCATTGACTTAGTTCACCTGCCTTTGGGTTTATGACAGGTGGGCCCAAAATGTGGCTGGCTCACCTGTCATACAGCCAAAAGCAGGTGCAGTGAAGGCACCGGAGCTCAGTCCATACTACAGTAGTATATATATAAGCGGGAGCCTCAGCGCTTGTTCGCTAGGATTGCACTCTCCACATGCTCGCCGCACTACATATATGTTACACGCTGGAGGCTCAGCGTTCATTTGCTAGAGTTTGCTATATTCACAGTCTCTCACCCTCTCTTCACCAGATCTAAACAAGACTGCGTGGGCCTCTTGTCTCTCTCTCCCCCTCACAGCTGGTGGAGGAGGTGCAGCGTTCACTCTATCGCCTTCGGCGAGGGAGGCAATCCACTGCCGGATGCGCTGTTCTCTTTCACCCAGCGCCTATACGTAGTGTGGGAAGATCCGGCCTCCCGCCGCACGCCTTGCCACATCCCGACGACCCTAAGGTATAAGTTTCTTTGAAACCGTCGTTGCTCTAGCTGCATGTGGATCTTTTTCAATCTGTAGTCGAATCTAGGTCTTGGTTCAAAGAGGAAAGAAGGGTGCGGTGGGCTGGAGCAAGAATCTAGGACGTGGTTCAATGAGGAAAGGAGGGGCGGAAAGTAGTATAGACTGGCTATCCAGCCGCTTTGTAGGTCGAAAAGGAAAAAGGGGTAACCCGGTACACACATCTGTAAGGAACCAATCTCTTTGTTGAAAAGGGAAAGAAAGCTGGGGTCGGGTAGTTTGTGCGGGACTAGATTTGCTGCCCTCACATAGGAAAAAGGTTCAAAGAGAACAAATATGGGACCATCGCATATATGCTGCTTGGCTACATACTCGCATCACCCATTTATCGTGTGGGCCGCACATGGTCTTTGGCATGTCCCATACAGCTATTTTGCTGTTGTTAATCAAAGAATGCCGCCGGAAAATTGAAGCAATGCCACTGTTAAAAGTAAATTACATTTTTAACGAATGTTGTTTCAAGAGAATGTCTCTGTTAATATGAATCAATGCAACCGTTTTAGAAATGCTGCTATCCTACTTTGTTTTCCATCCAAGACAAGTTAGATGCTTCTTTCTGTCACCGTTTGTTTCATCCTCCTTTGTCGGCAAGTAATTGTTTCCTTTTTTGCCTCTGTTAAAGTAGGGGTATCGATTTAACTTGTTGCTATTGCGACATTTTGCTTCGCTACTCGAAACACTTATGTTTTAAGAGTGTTTTGTGCAGTTCAACTTGAATATCACACCGGTGACTTTGCTTAATTTTTGTGGAACTGCACAAAAGGACATCGAGATTTGTTTCCAGTCTTCATGGCGAGTTTTTTCAAATCTTGGTCTCATCCACATGATGTGCAGTGTGCTTTGAGATGTTGTGCTACTTGTTTTGGTACTGTTTTAAATAATGTTGAATTGAAGCTACTGTATTGCTGTCTTTTCCCATTAAGTAGTGAACAAAAATGGGACCAACCCAGACATGATGCTTGTTTCTTTGTTACAACAAATTCAGCATCACCCCCTTTATAAGCCAGTAATTGGTGCCACTCTCAGAATTAACTACTGAATCTTATTTCAAAACTGCAACACTTGTTAGGGATTGGCGGCATTACCATTTTTTTGGCCGCATGTTTCATCCTCCTTTATTAGCCAGTAATTGATTCCTTTTTTGCCTCTGTTTAAATAGGGATATCTATTCAACTTGTTGCCATTGCGAAATTTTGCTTCGCTACGCGAAACACTTTGCTTGATTTTAGTGCAACTGCACAAAACGAGATTGGATTTCCTATTCGTGTTGGCAGATTCATATTTTATCCTAGTCTTCTCAAGAAAGGTCAGTACAGGCCTTCATCCACATGATTGTGTAGTGTGCTTTGAGATGTTGTGCTACTTGTATTGGTACTGTTTTAAATAAATGTTGAATTGAAGCTATTGTATTGCTGTCTTTTCCCATTAAGTAGTGAACAAAAATGGGACCAACCCAGACATGATGCTTGTTGCTTTGTTACAACAAACTCTGCATCACCCCCTTTATAAGTAGATGGAAGCACACTGTTGTTGCGCCCACTCTCCCTGGAACTGTTTATGATTTTCGTTAATCTAATGCATTGGTAAAATTAAGCAATGCCACTCTCAGAATTAATTAACTACTGAATCTTAGTTCAAAACTGCAACACTTGTTAGGAATGGTACTATCCTGCTTTGTAGTTCTTTCTACATGTTTAACCAAGGTATTGTTAAGATAATGTCTCTGTTAAAATGAATCAGTTGCATTGTTTTAGGAATGGTACTTTTCGCCTTGTCGTTCTTTATACATGTTGAAACAAGGCATTGTTAAGATAATGTCTCGATCAATATGAATGAATCCTGCTTGATGGAGAATTGCTACTCTCTGCTTTGTTTTCCATTAAGATAAAGTAGATCGGTATATGCTTTTCTTACGGGAGTACAAGTCATCAACCGTTATTTCTCAGTAATTGTTTCCCTTATACCTATTGTTGCTTACAGGGATATCAAAATTAAAGCTCGGTTTTATTCCTACTTTGATTTTAGTTGAACTGCACAAAAGGAGCCAATGTGTCCAAGGCAAACTGCTGCATTCTTGGGTCCAGTTGGTCGTTCCACTTTGCGAAAAAAGCGATCACTGTTTGCGCTACATTACTGAAGGAATGACCGAGAAGCTTTACAGAGTATTATTAGACACTGGTGACATGACTAGTCTGCAGAGCCCATTGGCAATTTAACAACACGTGGAGTGCCCTGGGAAAAAAGTGCCCAAACAAGTACAAGAAGCTATGACAAGACTCCACGATCATAGGCATTACATATTTTGAATGGGAAAAGCTTGTCAAAGTTTAATCATTGATGTTAGCAAGAAGACATTAGTTTAATATATTGGAATGTAAAACCTTGTAAAAATTTGCTCATTGATGTTAGCCAGAAGACATGCATTTGATATTTTTGAGTGGGACGCCCTTGCTGTGAGCAGCGTCGAGTGTTTTTTCCTATTCCTGTGTTCAGTTTAGAAGTAAATAGTTACTCTGCTGAGATGTTCTTGTGTTAAGAGTTTGTTCTTAATATTGTCTATGTAATGCCAAGCCTTGTGTTTGATTGCAAAGTTGAGCTTGGAATGTTGTGGCATGCGGCATCACGAGCTGTTCACCGTGCCTCCTGGGAATAATGCTTCGTATTGTTTTGCATGTCAATCTAATGCCGGCGATTTGCTTGTTAAGAAGATCATCCTCTTCTGTTGTTTCCGTGCTCAAGAAGTTCATCGTCTGATCTTTCATTCATAGCCTATACGACAAGTCGGGTAGGTTAGACGTGAAACCATATGATCTTCCGACCAACTCATGATATTAGGCCATGATTGGATCGTCGTTTTCCAACCAAAACCGCTTGTAAAACTGACGCTTGTAAATTAAAGCAGATGGTCTCGGGCGAAGGCGCTTGGTTGGTCGATTTCGACTAGTAAAATATCGAAAGTACTTCACACACGATAAAAATGTTGAACGACACTCGGACGATTGCTAATCCAGCCGTTAGCTGTTGTTTCAGCCTTGCCCATGGATGGCATTATACGCACGTCGTGCATGTGTCGTTTGGTAATGTCGTCCATATAGCAGTGCTCATAAAATATACACTGGTCTCTCAAATTACACGCGTAAACCGCCGGTTTTACTTACAGACCTCGGGCCCTTGGTTTCATTACGCTTGTATTTTACACGTTGTTTCCAATGACGAGTAAATTACACTTGCATGTTAATACAGGTTTGAAATAAACCAGAGCTCCCAAGCACGGCCTTACCGTTTCATGTCGTCTCAGTTTCTCGAAGGTGCTCATAGGTGTCCGATGATCCTGGCTTCCTGTATGAGCAGTGGGCGTTGTATCAGACCATCCGTAGGGCCTGCGAGGCCCTCTCCGTTGTCCGTCGAGTTGTTGCGCTCACCGTGGCGCCGAGCATTGTTAACATCGTCAACGAACATGAGGATTCAGGAGATGACTTTATTTTGGCTGGATGAAATTAGGGACCCACTAGGGCCATAACCGTACGTACGCAAGTGCCTCCTTATTATGTACAACTATTTTTTTTGCTTTCTCCTGGTTTCCTAACATCACGGTCCCACACCATTGTCAACCTATGTAGTCAATATAAACGAGAGAATTGCACAAGGTGCGGCCGACAGCTGGGACCAAGCAGCTCGAGCAGTATTTGTGTTTTTGAGGCGTGAGCACTGCAAAGTTTTTCTTGGCGATTATTTCGTTGTTATTCAGAGGAGAGCAGGGTATTAACTGGGCGGGCTGTGGCCCGTCTAGCCCAGGCCAGATATCCAGCCCAGATACTAATTTTTTCAAGATGAAAATGGCTAGCCCAGCTATGCGTATTTTTGAGGAATACCCAGGCAAGGTCAACTTGTTATTCTCCACCCCGCTGGGCTGCAAATCTTTCCTAGGAGGGATGCATTAGGCTTAACAGGAAAATGGGCTTTAAAAAAATAATAAATGGGATGTAATTATAAAAACTGGGCAGTAACTAAAAAATGCACCAAACACGAAATTAGTTTATAAAATATTATTTATGGATTTTGACAATCTTAAATTTTCATTGTTGCGGGCGCAATGTTTCGTTGGATTTTTATGTAATACAAATTTATATTTAATCTGACTAGAAATTTCGGGATAAAAATATTTCGGATCCCATCAAAATGTGGGAAATTTTATTGAATTATGTCTTCAACGGTTGGTTGAAATTATTAATTGTTGTCCTAGCTAGAAAATAAGCTGTACTTTTAACAAACTGTAAGTGGGCTGTTGTAAATTCCATTAGAATTCAAAAATGGGTTGTACATTCTTACAAAACGCAAATGGGCTATAAGTTCTCTGCCACACACTTGTGGGCCTACTAAGTGACGCGTCCCCTAAAAAAATAAGTTGACGCGTATGCAAGGCTTTGTCAACTTATTACAGTCAACACACGGTTCTAGCAGCAGCGGCCGTTGGATATCTATCCAACCGATGTCGTGCTTCTTCTTCAATCTCGGATATTCTTAGCTTCGGCCGCCCAAAAAATGATTCCTCCCCCTGACATCTGGGGCGCACCGTTTTGGAGGCTGACCTGTGGGCCTACTAAGTAGGAGCGTACCAAGGGCTTTGTCCACTTAGTCAATATAAACGATTCTAGCATCAGTGACCGTACGATGTCCATCCAACGGCCGTAGTGCTTCTTCAACCTCTAGTCTTCTTGGTCCAGCCGCCCAAAGCAGCGCCGGTCGTGCCGCCTGCTCCTACCTCCCGTGGCCGGCTGTGCTCCCGCGGAGGCCTCACCGACCCCATACTACTCACACCACAGCCGAACCAGTGAACCCTCGTACTCCTCTCTGCGCGGGCTTCCACTGCTGCGTCTTCCCCGGCTCCACGTCGTCCCCTTCCTAGGCCTCGCCGTCGTCCACCGCCCTGGTGCTCTCGGCGCGGGGTGGTCAACGTGGTCAACGACCGACTTCCATCAGAAGAGTACTGTACGTGGAGAGGCTGGCAGCTGGGTCCACGGCGGCCGCAAGGAAGTGCCTCCTTATTATGCGCAAAATAATTATTCCTCCACCTGATAGCAGGGACCCATCGGACGGGCCACCTTATTTCACGAAAAAAACGTTTCTCCCTGACTGCTGGGATCCACCGGACGGGTCACCGTATTTCGTGAAAAAAAACGTTCCCCCCGCTGTCATCTCGGACCCACCGGAAGTGCCTCCTTATTACGCACAAAAAAATGAATACCCCCTGCTAGCTTGGGCCCACCTTGGTGCGATCTGACTTGTGGGCCTACTAAGTTGACGGGGACGGAGGGCTTTGTCAACTTAGTCAATATGAATGATTCTAGCTCCAGTGACCGTACGATGTCCATCCAACGGTTGTAGTGCTTCTTCAACCTCTGGTCTTGTTGCTCCAGCCGCCCAAAGCAGCACCGGTCGTGTGCTTTGCTCCTGCCTCCGTGGCGGCTGTGCTGCCGCTGGAGGCCTCACCGCCCCTACTATTCCCACCGCTGGCCGGCCCTGCAGCGACGGCAGCCTCACACGCAGCCGAACGAGTGAACCCTCATACTCCTCTCCGCGTGGGCATCCACTGCCGCATCTTCACCGGCTCTGCGTCGTCCCCTTCCTAGGCCTTGCCGTCATCCACCGCCCTGGTGCTCTCGGCGCGGCGTGGTCAACATGGTCAAGGAACGACTTCCATCGGACGTGGACTGTACGTGGAGAGGCTGATAGCTGGGTCCACGGCCGCAGCAAGGAAGTACCTCCTTATTACGCGGAAAATAATGATTCCTCCACCTGACAGCAGGGACCCACCGGACGGGCCACCGTATTTCGTGAAAAAAAGGTTTCCCCCCTGACTGCTGGGACCCACAAGCTACACCTTCGCACGCAAGGAAGTGCGTCCGGGCAAAAAAATGATTTGCCCCCTGACTGCTGGGACCCACCAGCTACATCTTCGTACACAAGGAAGTGCCTCACAGTCGGGACCCACCTGGTCGAAGCGTACGTAGTGTTGTCATTCTGGTCGCGAACGTGTACGTACATACTAGTCGTTGTAGAGGCGCGCACGTGTCGTGGTCTGGTAGCGCCGACGTAGTATGTACACGCACGTCTGATGGCCAGGGTGCAAGAAAGAAAATCTGACCATGTATGTGTCCATCGGGCGGGTCTCAACGCCTACTCGCGCGCATACGTCTGTGAGGCTCGTGTACATGGCTGGGTGATGCGGAGAAACAATGTCGTTGTCGTGTTCATGGGGAGGCAACGGAATGCGTCGTGTTCATCGGGAGGCAACTGAACGCGTGGGAGCCAACCGGCTGGGTCGGAACGGAATGCGTGGTCGTGTTCGTCGGGAGGGATTGGACGGAACAAGTGATGGAAACGAGGCCTCGCATACCGCTGGTGAAATGGACCTCCTACGTTGAGCGGGGTCTGTTGATCGGGAGAAGTGCGGCGTGTCGCCAAAGCGGAGAAGCGGACCTCCGGCGGTCGAAGCAGGGGTCCTATTGATCGGGAGGGTGTGGCGTGTCGCAAAAGCGGGCCGAAACGGACCTCCTATGGTGAAGCAGGGCTCTGTTGATCGGGAGGTGTGGCGTGCCGCCAAAAGCGGATGAAAGCGGACTTGTGTTGGGCGCTTCACTGTCGTCTGAGGTCCTATTCGCCGGGAGGGTGTGGCGTGCCGCGCAAAGCAGGACTCCACGGGATCTGTTCATCTCCACCGTCGACCTCCTCCAGCATCCACGGGCTACCCTCGACCTCCTCCAGCCTCCACGGGCTCCTGTTCATCCAGCCTCCACCGCCCGCTACTCCACCGGCTACTATTCAACCACCCCTCTACCATCTACTGTTCATCCAGCCCTCCACACCACGGGTTCCTGTTCTATCACCCCTCCACGGGCACCCGTCCACCGTCTACTGTTCATCAGCCCTTCACACCACGGGTCCTGTTCATCCGAGGCAACGCCACCGCTCCTTTGTTCATCAATCCCCCGCTCCCATAGCGCTCATTGTTCATCAATCAATCGGCTTGAGTTTGCAGCGATGGCGAAGAATCACTTGATCGAGTTCGATTAACAGCCATCGATTGATCGCTTTCGGGTTCGATAGAACGCGTAGCCTGCGGTCTGTCGCTCGGGTTGATTAGAGCCCAACGCCTCGCTTCGGGTTGATTAGAGCCAACGCCTACACACACGTGCGTCGCGTATGTAGAGAAAGCAGCGCATCACTCGGCCCCTGACCTCCCACCGTAACTAGGAACTCCCCGAAATTTACCTCCCCCTTGCTTCTACCATGGTTTTTTCCGTCATGGACGACCCAAAGAATGTCATGCAGCTACGTCTCCGGCCCGCCCAGGACGAAAAGCCCATTTTCTGTCATGATTTTTTGTCATAGAAGTAGGAGCCCACCACATCTATGATGATACCGTGTTTTGTCACAATTATCGTCTTAGAAGTGTCATATGAATGACAGGAAATTTTTTCGTTCGGCCCAAAATGTCACGGATGTGTCTTTTTTTGTAGTGATGTGAGGCCTTCATGCGGACTCCTACGCACTTTGGTTTGTGGCTCAAGACCTTTGATGTGAGGCTGCGGGTGACAGAGGAGGAGAAGGCATAGTGCGGCAGCGTCATCATAGGGAAGCTAGCCGGCGCGGTTTGTCCCGAAGGATCTTTCTCCGAATCTTCCGACCTATGGCAGCATGGATGGTTTTATATCAACGAGCCGTGGGGCTCCAAGTGGGCGGCTACACCGGTGTTCCGACCCGGCTCTCCAACTCAGCTCGCTTCAGGGATCAATAGGGGATTGGATTGGGGATCCGTCAATGAAGTGCAGACTCTCCAGAGTCGCATCCGAAGCCTTATCGAGAAGGGCATCGATCTTGTGAATGTCGTTCAAGTAATGCTAGTCCGCCGAATCCTGCCATGTCAGCGGTGGCCTGTCCGTATGTGGGAGTTCAACCCCGAAGTGCGGCGGACTCTTCAGCACTTCTTCGACATTATGCATGAAGGAATGTGGAAATTATATTTCGGGGAGCGAGAGTAACGGCCGGACACCACCGAAGATGTTGGCCTTGACTGCAACCATCCGGACACTTCGGTAAGTACTCGATACCCGAGCACCTTCCATTCAAGAATCTCTTAACAAGATAATGAACAATCCATCCATGTACTGTCGGATTTCGGGTTCCAGCAGACGCTTGAGGTTCAAACACTGGGGTGCGCGCGGAGATCTTTCCCCTACCAGCTCACATGTTAATGGTTTGCAAGGGATCTAAACTAGGAACGATGAATAGCACAAGAGACACAAGATTTATAGTGGTTCGGGCCACCGTTGTGGTGTAATACCCTACACCAGTGTGTGGTGTGGTGGATTGCCTCTGGGGCTGATGAAGAACAGTACAAAGGAAGAATAGCCTCGCGAGGGGCTGTTCTAGGGCTGGTGCGATGGACTGCTTGGGTGAGTCCAGTCGCTTCTCTCTCTCCCTCTCTGGTAGGTTCGACCTGTCTTGGTACGTCCCTCTTCTCTGTGGTGGCTAGTCCTATTTATAGAGCGAGGCCCTGTGCCTCTTCCCAAATAATGAGCGGGAAGGGCACCAACAATTTGCCATTTTGAAGGGGAACATCTAGTACACTTATCCTGACTAAAGTCGGTCTTCGGCTGCCAAAGGCTCTGACGGTGATGCCGTCCTGGGCTCCACAATGACCTCCTTCCTGCCGCTCTGCTGGTCTTCGTCTTGTTGCACCAAAGCGGTAACCTTTGCCTGATGCCTAGGCCTGTGCTTGCCTCCTTTGCACCAAAGAGGAAATGAGGACACTCTGAGGTGGCGCCCTTTGGTCTCGATCGTCATGGCTTGCGTCACGGGGCACCCTCGTGAGGTATCCTGCCTTGATCTCTCCGCCTCCTCGTGAGCCTGCCTAATGAGGCTGCTCCTGAGGAAGGTTCCTGTCGTCCGCCCCGTGAGGCTTGGCCCCTCGCGTGGTTCTTGAGCTTTAGCTGATGAAGCTGGGCCGCGCTGGGCCCCCACTTGAGCCACGCCGTAGGCCGCAGGCTGGCAAGTCTGGGGACCCCCGTTCCCAGAACGCCGACAGTAGCCCCTGGGCCCAAGGCGCGCCCGGACTTGGCTTAGCAGAGAAGCGAAGGGCAAGTCTTGGCGCCCTTGAGCCCCAACAGCTGCTGACCTTAGGCGCCAGCGTGGCGATTGATTGGTCGTGGGCGTCTCCGCTTCCCCATGATGCCTCATTACATGCCCGGCTAAGCGGACCCGGGGTTGCACACATCCATTCCCCCTTCGCCGTACGCGCACTCCCGGCCCTTCCTTCTTCCTCTGGCTCCAACTTCCGCCCTTGATCCAACTCGGACTCTCACCCTTCCTGTCGCCATGGCGCCAATGAAGAAGGAAAAGGTGAAGAAGCCTGAGCCTTCGTCCCGCTCGCCTCCGGCGGTGGCCCCCACCGTTGATCGATCTGTCATACTCAACCCCGAGGCCTTGGGCAAGATCCGCTCTGCTCTTGCCACCATCTCCAGCGAGTGCAGCAGGACCACGGCATGGCCTGCGACCCATGCCTCCTTCGACGGGATTGTCACGGAGGTCCGGTTCTTCGCCGATCCCCTGTGGGCGGGTCTGGTTCCCCCCTTTTCCGCTTTCTTCAACGCGGTGCTCTCCCACTATCACATCCACATGATGCATCTTGGGCTTGAGTCCATTACCCCCTCGCTGTCTTCGCCTTTGTCTGCGAGGCAATGGTGGGCATCCCTCCTTCTGTTGCCCTGTTGCCTCACTTCTTCTCTTTGCGCCTGAGTGATCCTATTCAATGCTTCGGGTGTGTGAGCTTCCTTGCGGTGCCACAGACGGCTGCTTCGGGGATCGATTTCGTACTCCCGCACCCTGAGGCCAAGTTCAGAGAGCGGTGGTTATATGTGGACGTTGGGGTGCCCAGCCCCCTGCTCTCTCACCCTACCTTGCCTGCTGTTCCCAACTCAGGCTGGGGTCATGAGACGCTCGCGGACCCCTGGCTTGCATTCGTGTGGTGCCACTTCGAGAGCTTGAGGGCGCTCAACGTGATGCCGCCCAAGGTGGTGAAGGAGTTCCTCCAGTGTTGCATTACTCCTCTCCAGCGCCACTCTCATTGGATGTGGGACTTTGCGGGGCGCAAAGACCGCATGAAACTTCAGGAGGGGGACCTGGCGCCTAAAGTGCTGAGGATGGTGCTCAGGGTCCTGGTTGGCGATCCTTCCCCAGGCAGCCTTCGACATGGTGGTGCCCTCTTGTATCTCTGTTCGGGCAGGGCCGATTTCGTGAAGCAGATGGCCAGCTTTGGTGAGTGGGGGCTGCGCCCGACTGACCTCAGGGGGCCTCGCGAGAACCCAGTTGTCGTGGTCGCTCTTCCGGTCGCCCAAAGTGGCTCTGTCTCGGGTGGTGGAGCGGGGAGACGAGAACCGTCAGGAGTTGAAGGGGACATAGTTGAGGTGGTGACGCCACATGGAGCCCTGAGGGCGGCATCTCCCGGAGGTCGTTCCAGAATAGTGATGGGTGAGGATTCACGGCCTCCAGCTCCCGAGGTTGGGGATCCCGAGGCCCCGGTCGTCCCTCATGAGGCGGCGCCTGGTGGCGTCCCCCAGGCTGGTCCCATTGGCGCTGATCACCTGACCGCCTCCTTCGTGCCACAAACCGACCCCAGCGCCGAGCGCTTAGGCGGTTCGCGTGAACTTCATGGCCCCTCGCAAGAGAAGGAGGCCTCGGCGGTGGTGACGATCGCCCTTGCCGCTTCTGAAGTGCGGGGAGTGCCGCCCGCAGACAGTAAGTCCTCTTCTCTCTCTGCTCCTCTAGTTCTCAGTTTTTGCAGCTGACCGTGGCCTTTCAGGGCCCTTCCTGCCGAATTCGCAGAGACGGCCAAGGAGCCATCTCCCAAAGCTCCGTCCCCGCTGCTGGTCCTTGGTGCGTTGGGTTCAAGCAGCGCCCTTATCACTCAGCCGGTCAGAGAGGTGGTTCGTTCAGCTGAGCGCCCCGAGCCTGTGCGCCTGCTGTCCTCCCTTCACGAGTTCTCCTGGGGTACGGCCAGCTTGCCCCGGGCTCCTTCCTTGATCGTGGATGGTGATTGGTTGAAGTCAATCTTGAGCTCTTCTTCTGGGGACGGACCGGCGCCAGGCCCTGCTCCTAGCGAGGCCCGTCCGGAGATTGTTGGGGCGCCAGCCCTCTGCCCTGCACCGGGAGGCGCGCCGCCTCTGGGCCCTCCGCACTCACCAGCAGCAGAGGGTGAAGCGGAAGACGTGCTCAGGCGTGCTCGCGAACGCCGTGCCTTTCGTCAAGAACTTCTCCATGGGGCGACGGTCGCGGTGAACCGGCCCGGGGCGAAGCTCGCCGGCGAAGATGCGCGTCTTGAGGCCGAAGGTTTGCGCCAAGCTGAGGAGAGGCGCAAGCTGAAGGTAGCCGTTGCCCTCGCGCGTCACCAGCGTGACCTTGACAATGCAAAGGCTGAGGCGTCGCTTGCGGCCCTGCGAGAGGCTTGCTCTCGAGCCGTCGAGGAGGCCCTGGAAGTAGATCGGCGGTGCAGGGACGCGGAGGAGCATGCGTGGGAGCTCCAAGCCTGGAGCAACTCTCTGGAGAAGCAGGTGGAGTTGCGCCAGGCTCCACTTGTGTCGCTGAAGGAGGCTTCCGTCGACCAGGCGGAGCTCCAGAAGCGCGAGGAAGCGCTGACGCTGGAGGCCGCCGAGCGCAACCTTGACCTTGAGAGGTTGGAGACGAGGGAGCACCTGGTGGCTCAGGCGGAGAATGATGTAGCCGCGCGCGAGGCCCGAGCCCAAGGAGAGGTCGACCGCCGCGTAGCGGAAGCTTGCTCAGGCCTCGAGCGCCAGTATGAGTTGAGGTTGGAGTTGGTCAGGGCCGAAGCTGAGGGAAGGACCGCGACCCTCAAGGCCAAACTAGACGAAGTGATGCGGGGTGCGGACTCCTCCGCAGCCGCCCTTTGCGCAGCGCAGGCGGAGCCGACCTCCTCCCGCGCCGAGCTGCTTCTTCTCCAATAGAGGATTGATGGCGCCGAGGCCACTGCACGGCAGAACGAGGACGAGATTTGTCGGCAGCGGGTTCTGGAGCACGAGCACGCCCCATGCTCCGGACGCTCAGGGAACAGGCTAATGCGGCCCTGGGCAATATTTGCGAGGCCACCGCTGAGGAGCCGCACGAGACCAACTATGCCGGCAACCTCCAGTATTTTGCTAACGTGGTGACGCTCCTGGAGAACCGCTCCGAGAGGTCTCGTTGGCTCATCGAGGAGAGGAGCCGAGCCTTGCTCGGGCGCGCTTTCTCCCGTGTCTTCAGTTATCTGCGGGACAGGGATCCCCACTTCAACTTTGATGCCGCCATCGCACCGGTGCCCATATCCGTCCGGGGCGACCTGGCGCAATGGGTGGAGGATCACGTGGACGACCTTGTCAGGGCCTTCACGTCTGATGATGACGGCGTGATCGTGGCCGCCCGATGAAAGCGGCGTGGTGGGCGGTCTGGCTGGCGGAGGTGTTGGTGGCGGCGATGATGTCGGCGACTCGGTGATGCCCTGGAGGTGACCTAGAAGGCGCGGCGAGCGATATGTCCGACTGATTGTTTGTCACCACTGTTTACCCTGCACGAAAGAGGTTCGGGCTTGGCCCTAAAGACTGTGAGAGCATTTTGGGAGGGGAAGCCCCTCATGTAAAGGTTTGCGGTAAATTCCCTGGTAATCTTAACGCAGCGTGTGAGCTTAATGGACGGCCCGGTGGTGGGTCAGCTGGCTCGTTTACCTTTTGACCCTGCTGAGCCCCGAGCAGGGCTGTGGGGGCCATAACGCCATATGTGTCTTCTGGGTGAACCCATTGATCCTGCGATAAGAACCTCCGGAGAGGGCGTGGCGACAGCCGTCCGAGCTGTGGACGCGGTTGGCCCGCCCCGGCTCACAAGGGGCTCGCGAGGGGAGGCAGCTGACTCTAGCTTTGGATGCAAAGCCGAAACCAGAACACGAGAGATTGCTCGAATGAGACTAAACACCCCTTCCCCAAACACATGAAAGGCTCGAACTCAAATCCAACTTAAATTCAAATCGAAGGGTCTTGTCAACGGAGGAAAAGGCAAAAAAAGCAAAAGGTCGCGTCCGGCACCTTGTCTAGTCTTCGACGTCTTCTCACCAGCGCGGAGCTAAGTGCTGCCACTGGGCGTGGGAGGGAGCCCCCGAGGCCCAAGGGCGGCTCTCCGGAGACTCCGGGGCGTGTACAGCCCCACTCATTATTACATGAGAGTATCACAGGGCGGCGAGCTTCACATGCACTGGGCCTTCTTCACAGGTACCGGCCTTGCATCATATCGCCAGATGAGGGCCCCGCCTTGCGCCACACTCTATCGCCATCGGCGGCGGCGGAGACCAGGGCAGCGCCAATGGGGTAAGCGGTGCCATGGTTCCCAGCGACCACGGGTCCTCTGCCCGGGGTAGGCCTTGAGGCACCTCCCCGGAAGAGGGCCTACCTCCTGAGAACATCTTGCGCCAAGCGCCGCGGGGACAAACCCGGATCTCGGCCCCTCTCCTGCAGCCCCCGATGCCCTCCTCCTGAGGGGTAAGAGGCTGCAGTGTTGGGGCACCCACCTATTGCGACGACCTATACCTCCTGCGGCACACGGTTAGCATAAGCTTGCTCCTGAGGAATTAATGGTACCAGATAGTTGTTGCCGCCGGCACGGTCGTCGAGGCCCTCCCCAGGTGCACTCCTTCACCGGCGGGAGATGGGGTCTGCGCGGCCTGCTTCCTGGTGCTGCTGGCCAGGTTGGCGTCGAGTAGGCCCTTGAGCCCGCTTGAGGTTGCATGGGCGTGTATGGGGTCGCCATACGGCACGCTCTGGACTTAGGGCAGCAGCTGGACGCAGAAAGGAGGTGCTCCCGAGGTGGCGGCGTCCAGGAGCTCGGCCACCTGCTCTAACAGCACGTCGCGGCCGCCCTCTAGAAGCCGGCACCGTAAAAGTTCTCGGGGCACCGTGAGCACGGCCCTGGAGTTCGCCTGCTCCCGTCGGGTGTGTGGCGTCATGGCCACAGTGTGAGGGCTGGCAGCGTCTGGCCGCGTCGCCCGCACCCCGCAGCGCCTTGCGGAGCGCGAGTTGCCTGAGGTGCAAGGTTGAGGTCTGTTTGACACGAGAAAAATATTATGAGCGCTCCATGAGAAGGGAAGAGGAGGTGTTTGATTTCTCTCATGCGCTGGGGAAAAATAAAAATGCGGGCGTGCCAGTTTACCGTGGTACACAATGAAAACAAAGAGATGGGGACAATATTTTCTTAATCACAAGGATAACAAATACAATTCCCGATATGCGCTCCATGGCTTACTAGCGCGGCCTGCCTGACTATAGCGATTGTGGTCTCTGGTTCCTGGGGCCTCGGAAGGCTCCCGGTTAATTACTCCCGCGGGTTGCTCCCCAAGATACCTCCGATTAAGCCGTGTGGTTGTCTTCGTCGTCTTTGCTTCGTGTTATCCATGCATGATGATGGTGTGTGTGTGGTGTGGGCGGCGGCAAAGCCCGTGTCCTCGTCGGTACACGTGCCGCTCAAAACATGGGTTTGTGTTGGCCACATTCGCCCGTGCCGTCGCGCCTCGTCGGTCTTGGCAACGCTGATGTAGGTGTTGAAGTTGCATGGGTCCTTCTTAGCTCCGACTTCTTTATGATGTAACGGCTTCATCGGGGTACGCAAGGGGTTTGCCTCGCGGGAGTATTCTTACAGAGACCGCCGTCGGAATAAAACCAACAGTCGGTCATATCAGCAATACCGGTGTGGTTGGCACCTCGTCTTGACTGGACGCCGAGTTTACGGCGGTCCGCCAAGACAAAGGCACCGCCTCACGGGGCCATCGGGAGTTAGCGTTGGTGAAGTCGCGTCGCCTCCTCGCCATCACGCCTCGTCTTCATGGGCTTCGTGTCGCAAATAGCACCATGTAGTGGTAAGGGTTAGTGAAGTCACGTCGTTGCATAGCGCCATGTTCTTCTCACCACGGCCTCCGTGTTGCGGGCAGCACCGAGGGCGTGTGTCATTTTCATGGCTCCAGATTGCAGGCTCCATCTTGGCGAGGTAGACATTGGTGGTGACGTCGGTGGTGTCCTCCGTGCGAGCTCCATGCCACGATCCTCCGCGGTACCGGATTGATGTTGGCGATGGGCGTCTTCTTGGCAAGCTCCGCGCCACCATCCACTTCGGCACGGCAGCGACATCCTTGCGAGCTCCATGCCTCCGTCCTCCATGGCACTGGTTTGGTGATATGGGCATAGATGTTGTCTTGGCGAGCTCCACGCTGCCATCCACCACGGCACGGTGGCGCCATCGTTGCGAGCCTCCACGCCTTTGTCCTCCATGGCACCGGCTTGATGAAGAAGAAAACGGGCGTCGTCCTAGCGAGCTCCGTCTCGCCTTCCTCCACGGCACACGGCAGAATTCCTGCGAGCTCCACGCCTCCAGGCTCCAGCTTGACGAAGTAGACGTCGGCGGCATCCCCAACGGGCGCCACGCCTCCGTCCTCTAGCTCCAGCATGTCGAAGTGTATGGCGGGCGTCCTTCTTGTGAGCTCACCATCATGATCCTTGCGGCGCCGGGTTGATGATGTTGACATTGACGTCATCTTGGTGAACTTCGTGCCGCGATCCAACGCGGCACGGCGGCATCATCCTTCGTTGTACTGTAGAGATAGAAGAGGGTGTGCTAACGCTCCTTCGTCAGCGCCGCCGGTGTATCCGTCGAGGGCACCACCGCGCTCCTCCTTGGCGCACACGCCTTCACCATGGGCGTGTCTTCCAGAAGTGCATCTCCCTCCTGGGTGTGTGTTAGACTTGCATGTCGTCACTCCGCCGAGTGCGTTTGCTGGGTGAAGCCTTTGCCTTCTCCCGCCTCGGACCCTCTGCAAAATAGCTGAGGACACATAGAAAAAGAAAGATTACTGTGACTTTGATACACGCCGCCGCCATGGATGCGTCCGCTGCCATGGACGCGTTCTCCTGAGTGCACAGCCCGTCTTGGTCTCTTCAAGTACAAACGTCGCCTGCCGCGTCTGGTTGTGTTTGTCGCCTGAGTTCTATGGACACCGCCGCCACGGGCGCGTCTCCTTCTCCCATGCGTAGGCCTCTTCTCCTCCTGTGCCTCCTCTCCATGTTTGCATTTCTGGCCCCTGGTAAACTAAGAACGGAGAAGAAGAAAAATAAGGCATCCATCGTACGTGAGCCACGCAACGACCGTGAGCGTTGCTGTCGCCGGCCGGCGCATCTTCATGCTTGGACGGGGTGCAGTTTCCGCGGCCGCATACCCCGGTCTTCTCACATGTGAGGTGCTCTGTAGCGAGCGATGCCGCCATACATGCCACCGCCATGGGCGCACCTCTCCTGGCTGGCCGTCTCCTCTCGTATGTATGCGTGCAGGAGCCTACGCGAGGTGTTGTTGCCTTGCCGGCTGCCTCTTCTTGCGTGGGTTGCCTGCTTGGATTGTTGTAACACCTGTAATATGAAAAGATAAGAAGTACAATAAATTAGTGGGGCTTGCTCTGCTCCCTATTCTCCATCTCGGCAGGCGTCGCTTTGCTTGCTGGCAGCTGGACTCTAGTCGCGCTCATCGCTGCCATCGAGTGTGTGCCTCCGCGTCGTCCCTGCCGTCATCGCCGCATCTTTGCTGGCTTGCGTGCCACCGCTGCCTCAGGCGCGTCCGCTCCGTGGCTTCTCTTCTCCTGATGCTTCTTGACTCTGCCCCTTTCAGGTCGTGACCTCGTGCCTTTATATAGGTGGCTGGCTGATGTATACAAGGCAACATGTACAAAAATCTGGGAGGCAATCTCAACAGCTGTACGTGGGTTTGCTCGGCAAGTTGGCATCTTTAAATTTCCTTTTGTGGTCACCTTTCCTTTGGATACAAGTCGTGCAAGAGGACGCTAGCTTCTTGCTCCTTCCAGGTATATGCATGGAAACCAAATCCATCAGAAGCGAGCAATCGTTCCAGCCGCCCTATACGCACGCACCATAACGCAGCTGACCTTGTACGTGCCAGGTACCAACATATAGCCAACTGATGCGGGTATCCGGAACGTATGAAATTGAGCTTGCCGGTATACAAATACGTAAGTACGTATCTATATAAGCTAGCACCGCGTATGTGGCTGACTACGTGCATGCACACATATTAGGTGCACCATAACTTATGCATGTGCATGTGCATGTGCAAGTACGTGGGCAACTTGCCATGCTAATTTTTTTGTCTTTATATTTTAACTTCCCTTTGCATAGATATAGCCTGCAAAAAAAAAGGTAAAAAGAATGGTTTATGCAATAATGCACAAAATCGCGTCGAACAAATGCCCCCTCGTTGAGTTGAGCTTGAGTGCGAAGCAACTCGAGCTTGACTCGACGAAAATTTCTCGCTCTTTTCTTGGCGCATGATTCATGCAGCCTGAAAAAACGGTTCAGAGTTCACATCTCCGTGATGAACGTGCGCGCCATTTCGAAGATGGTTGATTAGTAACGACATGTCTTAGTGTAGGTATGTCCATCCACATATGTGTTCTTTAAGGAGCTCATTGGATCGTATAACAGGCACGATGCCAATCAACGAGGAAACCCTGTCTCGTCTTCATTCCATGGCGAAATAACATGCCTTGTCCTGAAAACAAGAATAAGCAAAATTTACCAATCTTGTCGCGACCGCCTTGCTGTTGCAGTGCCAACCGACTAGATTGGAGGGTTTCACAGATTCACGTTGGCCGCACTGGCGCATTGCACTGCTCCCATGATCTTTATGTGTTGATGTAGGGAGGCATCGGTAGACCGTCGCTACCTCCCCTTCATCGAGAATCGCCAAAGCATTCATGGCGAGGCAATTTTGGTGGTACGTCGGAATGCCATCGGCCTTATGAATGATTGAAGGGTCAATATTGCCCCCATGCTTCATTGTTGTTGGAGACAGGGCCACAGAGACATCTCGGTGCGACCTTTGTGAACGTAGTTATTGCCTTCTAGCGCCCATCGTGCACGTCGGTTTAGCCCATTGGTTGCTGGGGTGTCGTCGGCATTGTCATGGACACATGGGTATTGCTGCCCCCCAAACACCCATGATGTAAGTTGATGTAGTGCTTGTTGTCGGAAAGCCGTCGACGATGATAGGGAGTGCCTCTCCATGGCTGCAAAGATGTTGGAGGAGCACAACTAGGAACACCAACAAAAACAGGCGAAAAAGAGAAAGGGAAAAAATGTGGGCTTTAAAATGTTGGCTTTCCCGTTATAAACGAGCTATAGGCGTGATATCCGAGAAGACTACCGAAGGACTTGTCATTGGGAACCGTCGAAAGACCTTGACGATTGCAACTCAACAACTTAAATAGCTTTGGTGTACGTGTATGAAGAAGCCGTGTTTCGGGATGCTTCCGACAGGCAACAAAAATTCACACTCTAGCCAATCATCATACTGAGGACCCCCACAGCTCAACATGCCCCCTGCACATGCCCCATGAACCCAGAGACTTGGGTGTGATAAGTTCAGGATAAATGGTTTTGGGACAACGGCTTGGCGATTTTTCTTCATGCATATTGAGGGGTGGTGAACAGATACCTCCCGCCTTCCTTCCAGTGGGTTTCTTACTTCTTGGGACCGCTTGATTGCACCTTGGACTGTTGGGATTTTCTTTCTTGAATTTGCTTCTTGGGCTTTCCGAATTTCATCTTGATAGCTCACGCGGATGATTGATTGGCCACGGACTTCATGGACTTGTTTTGACATTTGGCTCAAACTTCTTGACGACTCTTCTTTCGGGATTTCCTGTGGACCCACCTTGGGAACTTGGAAGGGAACTGTTCACCTCTGTGGACTAGGAAAGACCCTCTAGCACATTATATGTGGCTTCTGGTGGCGCACCCCAGGGTTGCCTTGTGACTACAGACCAAACCAACTTGTGTTGGGTCAGGCAGCCCTCCATGATCTTTTCCTATAGTCTTCCCTGGAGTGCGAGCCTCTGTGAACATGAGGTATGCCGGGAAACATGAAGAGCGTGGGGTCTCAATACTCAAAAGTGCCCAAGTAATCATCTGCGCTGCCTCCGGAAGCATACACCTAGTACGTGTCATGCGTTCTGGGTGTAGGTGCCGCTCCACCTGCGAATCGACACATTATGCCGCCCTCCAGCAAGTCCTAGGGTAGCCGAAACTTCAATCAACAGTTTAGTGCGATAGGGGAAAGCCATTTCTTTGTTGGACTTAGTTCGTAAAAATTGGGGAAAACTAGATATATCCACGAAATGCTAAGGAGAATGCATCATGGATCCGAAAGCCCACAGAAAAAATTTCCCCAATGAAAAACCAAAAGAGGAAAAAATTTAAGATTTTTTTTGAGGAAACTACCGTTGATTGGGGGCATAGGTCGGACTCCCTGGGAATCGACGAGCTGGTATGCTCCCCCGTCGTATACTTGCTCGATGACGTATGGTCCTTCCCACCTTTGCTCAAACTTGCCCTTCGTCTTGTGCGTCACGACGATGGGCTTCCTTCAAGGCCGTCAAGCTCCTGGAACCGCAGTTGTGCCTGTTCGTCATGGGTGATCTCATCTTGGATAGCCACCCGCAAAGAGGGTAGCTGGACCTCCAGTGGAAGGATCGCCTCACTCCCGTAAACGAGAGAAAACGGGGTTGCCTGTGTTGGGGTACGGATCGTAACGTGGTACGCCCACAAGGACTCGAAGAGACGGTCATGCCAGTCTCTCATGTTCCTTGTCACCGTCTTCTTGAGTATCTTGTTGGGTGTCTTGTTAAAGGCTTTGATTGCGCCATTGGCTTGGTGTAGATGGTGGGAATGTAGTGATGAAGTGAAGCGGAGAGCGGTACGTCCATCGCTCCTGCTCTGCTTAGCCGTATCCCTCCGTCTTGTCGTTGCTTGATGATGAAGTGGGCGGCCTTCGCCTCGTTGGTGCCCGGCCTGGTGGTGTCCGCCTTGTCGGTGTCGGACTGGATGACTTGCCTTCGCCTCGTCGGTGCCTGGCAAGATATGGATTGCTTCATCAGAAAAAAGACATGTCGATGGAGTATAGCTTTGCCTCGTCGGAGCTTCGACGATGTCAGGGAATTGTCTTGATGTAGAAGTTGGTGTAGACTTGAGTGTCGCTGCACGACCGTGGCGCTTAATGATGACGACAATACTAGCTCATAGATGTAGACCTTGAGGCATCGCAGTTACGGGGACGACCTCCGCTCGGTGTAGATATATAGTTGGTGGAGAAGAATGTCGGCGTGCCGGTGCAGTCTGTGTCCTCGCCAGGTAGTAAGTCAAAGAAGATGACGACGTCATGTGGACATCCATCGGCATCGATGTAGACGACATCCTCGCCAGATGAAGAGTTGATGAAGATTGCGACGCCGTGTCGATGTAGTCGGATGGCAGCATGTCGATGTAGTCGGCGTCCCCGCCGAGTGTGACGTCGATGAAGATGGTGACGACATGTTGATGTAGCAGTGTTCCTAGAGTTATGCCAGAGGTTGATGATGACGCCTCCAACATGGTCACGGGTGGTGTAGATGGCGCCCAACTTTTGGTGCATTCCATGTTGGCGAGGAGCAAGAGGCACGCCCACCATAGGTGTGCTCCGAGGCTATGTAAATGGCACTCGCGTTCGGGAGATGCTTCACGTTGGAGGCGGTCTGGACGATGCTCCACATTGGCGGCGGTGTAGACGTCGCCACGCCTTGGTCGAGCCCCCTGTTGGTAGAGGCGCAAAAGTCCTGTCTGGCTTTGGGAAGCTCCAAGATGGTGTAGACGGTGCTCACCCTTAGGTGAGCTCAGTGTTGGTGACAATGTAGATGACGCTCCTCGGGGGCCTTAACATGTCCGTGACAATGTAGACCGACCACCACCCAAGGCTAAGCTCCTTGTTGGCGGCGGTTTATACCAAGCCCCACCCGGACCAAGCTCCGAGTGGGAG
This sequence comes from Aegilops longissima, assembly GCA_021605205.1. Classification (NCBI taxonomy): domain Eukaryota; kingdom Viridiplantae; phylum Streptophyta; class Magnoliopsida; order Poales; family Poaceae; genus Aegilops; species Aegilops longissima. The sequence goes on along the minus strand of CM038682.1, from coordinate 643,251,720 downwards.
GCAGCAACATAGATGATATCCCCACCTTGGGAAAGCTGTGGGATGACGGATCAAAAGCCACCCCATCTTTTGAGATATCTGTGTCAACGGTGGAGAAGAAAGAGCTCCGCCTAGCCAAGCTCCATGCCAACGGAGGTATATTGCGCCCTACCTTCGGGGCGCTCCATATCGATGGCGGTGTAGATAGCACCCTGCCTTGGGGCACTCCATGTCGGCGAAGGTGATGTAGATGAATCTCCACACCTTGGGCAAGCTCCGCGACGATGGTGTTGTGGACAACGCACCACCTCAGGATAGCTCCACATCGGCGATGGGTGAACAACCCCCACCTTGGACCAGTCACGTATCACGTCGGGAGAGCTCCAGTTTTTGGCTGCATTAATGATGCTTCACCTGGAGAGAACAGGGTGGCGCATGGTGCCGAGTGGGTGATGCAGCCCTGTCGACCGTCACCTTGAGTTGTGGCCGAGCCCCCCGCCTAGGAGAGATGCGTGTAGTGGTGGAAATGTTTGTTGTGGAGGTCCCCTGGCTGCCCCCGTTGAGTAGGTCGAGGGTTTCTCTCATTGTCTTGATGTCATGACCATCATTTTGAACATGGGGGCATGTTAGGATGCCCCCACTATAAGTGGTGAGTTGGTGAAGACTGTCATCGAGGCGCTCATGTTAACGATGATGACATGGCGATTGGCACCCCATCCTACCTGCAACCATGAGCCTACGCAGGTTGTGGGAGATGGCCTCCAAGCCTTCAGGTATCTTTACCTCAGTGCTTCGTGGTGTTGGTGTTGGCGGCTCCGAGTGGGAGCCGAGCCGGATAGATGATGAAAGGATGTCGCACTAGCCCTCCCGTTGACGGTTTTAGCATGGAGGCATTGAGCTGCCTCCACGTCTTCATGGATGTCTACCCTTGATGAATCCTTCAACAGGGTGCCCCTCAAGCATTAGCTCATGGCGCTCCATCGTCTTGGTGGCCGCCCTCCTTTGCGCCTTTTTTACTGCACAGTTTGAAACTGGGCGGGATCTTCGGCTTGGTAGATGTAGACCCTTGTGCCATGCTCGAAGAAGACCATAGGCGGCAATTATACATACTAGATCATCGCGGCTCCGATTTGCTATTGTGGGAGAGTTCACTTGCAAGAAAGAGGCTTACCGGCGAAGATCCTTGCACCATGTTGTGCACATTGGAGATTGGCGAAGACGATTTCGACGACCACAACGAAGCAAAGATGGGAGGAGAACCAGGTCCCACCGGGCGTGCCAATTTGTTTGACACGAGAAAAATCTATGGGCACTCCGTGAGAAGGGAAGAGAAGGAGTGTGGATTTCTCTCATGCGCCGGGGAAAAGAAAATGCGGGCGTGCCAGTGTACGTATTACACAAAGAAAACAAAGAGATGGGAACGGTATTTTATTAATCTCAAGGATAACAAATACAATTCCCGATAGGCGCTCCGTGGCCTACTAGCGCGGCCTGCCTGACTAGCGTTGTGCGGTCTCCTGGTTCCCGGGGCCTCGGAAGGCTCCCGTTTAATTACTCCCGCGGGTTGCTCCGCGAGATACCTCTGATTAAGCCGTGTGGTCGCCTTCGTCATCTTCGCTTCACGTTATCCATGCATATGATGATGGTGTGTATAGGTGCAGGCAGCGGCAAAGCCTGTGTCCTCGTCGGTATACGTGCCGCTCAAAATATGGCTTTGTGCTAGCCAAGTCCGCCCTCGCCGTCGCGCCTCGTCGGTCTTGACAGCGTTGATGTAGTCGGTATTGGGGTAGCATGGATCCTGCTTGGCTCGGACTTCTTGACGATGTAGCAGCTTCGTCGGGGTACTCAAGGGGTTGCCTCGCGGGAGTATTCTTTTGTGGAGACTGTTGTCAGTGTAAAACCAACGCACGCTCGCATCGGCATGGCCGGTTTGGTTGGTGTCTCGTCTCGACTAGAGGCCGAGATTACGGCAATCTACGGAGACAAAGGCTCCGCCACACAAGGCCGTCAGAGGTAACGTCTTAGAGGGGCGTGTTGATGCCTCGTCTCAGCTAGACGCCGTATTCGGTGGTCTGCTAGACAAGGAGCACACCGCCTGTACTGTGAAATCTTATGCCATGAAGAGTGCACCTTGTCTCGGCTGGATGCCGTATTCGGTGGTCCAACAAGACAAGGGCAAAGCTTCACGGTGCCGAAGAAAGGTGACATCATGGAAGGGTGTGGTTGATACCCTGTCCTAGCTAGACCCCGTATTCGGTGGTCTGCTAAGACAAGAGGGATGCTGCCTCTATGCCGAGACCTGTACGCCATGAAGAGTGCAACTCGTCTCTGCTGGACGCCCTATTCGGTGGTCCGCCAAGACAAAGGAAACACATCACATGATCGTGGTAAGGGTCGGTGAAGACGTGTCATCGCGTAGCACCATCTTCTTCATTTTGCGGGCTCCATGTTGCGGGCAGCACCGAGGGCGTGTGTCATCTTCATGGACTCCGCGTCGCGGGCTCCGTCTTGATGAGGTAGACATCAGTGGTGTCGTCCTGCAACCTCCACGCCTCCGTCCACCGCAGCACCAGCTTGTTGATGTTGAGGATGGACGTCATCTTGGTGAGCTCCGCGCCTCCATCCTCCATGGCACGGTGGCGGCATCTTCAGGCTCCATGCCTCCGTCCTCTATGGCGCCGTCTTGATGAAGAAGACGACGGAGCATCGTCCGGGCGAGCTCCATGTCGCCATCCACCGAGGCACCATCTTGACGAAGTGGACGCCAGCAGCGTCCATCAAGCTCCACGACACCATCTTCTGCGGCACCGGCTTGATGGCGGGGGCTGCGGCGAGCTCCTTGTCTTCTTGTCACCGGGGTTGAAGAAGTAGGCGATGACCTCCTTGTTCTAGCATGCATTCGTGTGTGCGAGGGCGCCGCTGTCTTCATTGCATCTGGTATGAGAAAGAGCGCCGCTTCATCCGCGGCCACCTCTGATGGGCGCCTCGTCCGCCACCTCGACAACGGCTGGTACGAGAAGAGCGCCTCTGTTGGGTTATGTGGTAGGGTGCGTCGACTGCAAATTAAAAATTCCTACGCGCAGAACATCCAGGAACATGCTACGGGAGATGGATCACAGTTCGTTACCACTAGACGCGCAATGCCGTGCAGCGGAAGAAGAGTTGGGGCAGCGCGTCTGCGTGGATCGTCCCCTCCTCGTTCGATCTCCCTCGAGCGCCTGGTCGTCCGATCCCACGTACGAGTTCGCCGGAGCGGCGCAAGTGCACTGCCTCTAACGGTATCCGCGCGTGCGGGAGGAACACCGTGCGGCGGACTGCTAGGTCCAATCACACAGTCGGCGGCAAGTGGAGGTGGCTCCTGAGGCCGAAGCGATCTGCCTCCTGAGGCCAAAGAGCGATCTGCCTCCTGAGGCCAAAGCGTTCTGTCTCTCGACCCATCAAGTGTGTCGTACCTCCACTTTATATAGGCGTCCATCGCGGGCTCAACACTTGGGCCTCGCACGGACCCTAAAGCCCAAAGTCTACTCGGTCACGTCCCTAGTCCAGTTCGGATCACATCCGACCAGTGTCCTATGAACTGACCTCGTAGGTTCCTTCCTTTAAGCGCGCGACCCCTTAGGTTCAAGTCGGCTTGGTCACAGTTCGGATCACCTCCGACATGCACGGTTGGTAGCGGCCTCTAGCAAGGCGTGCCGACCACCAAGCAGACTATGAAGCTGGTTAGGCGAACCTGTACATCGTACTTCCATTCCTTTTGCCACACGATATATGTTGTCGGGCACAAGGCGAGATTGTCATCCTTGTGCTAGCCCGACCTCTTTCTCGTTCCAGTGATACCGACCATTATCCGGATTATCTCATAATCCTTGTTGCATGGCCATGCTGTTCCTGGTCGGATCACACGAGGGGCCCAGAGTATATCTCTCCTGATCGGAGGGGCAAATCCCATCTTGCTCGACCATGTCTCGCAGCATGGGATTCGACAAACCCGAAACCTACCTTTGTAACTACCCAGTCACGGAGTAGCGTTTGGTCGGCCCAAAGCAAGTCTATCACCATCTCGAGTACATGCGTCAGCTCAGGTCTTAGGACATAGAACGTATGTTGTACTAGAGACTCACAGATGACATATCGCTGCGTCTCATAGTTGGGTCTGTCCGACTCGGACCTTATCTCGACTCGGATCCGACTATGTCGAATCTGACCAGAGCTTTCCAAGCCAATATTATCCGGTTAGCATCCAATGCTCCATGGCTAGTGAGACCGAGCCATCGACCGTGTCATATGCTAGTCTAGTCGGCTGCGCGTCCACACAGCCCTTTCGACTAGGGACCTTTTAGGACAGTCATCATACAATGTATAGTCCCACAAACAGGTCACATACTTGCTGATACACATCATTGATAATGTCCAAGGACTATCTTTATTCATAAACACATAGGAAATATCATCATACATGATTGCCTCTAGGGCATATCTCCAACAGTCTCCCACTTGCACTAGAGTCAATCAAATAGACATCGAATGACCATAGCTCTAACGTGCCCCTCATGCTTGGGTTGTGGAAGTGGCTTAGTCAACGGATCTGCAACATTTGCATCCGTGTGAATCTTGCATAACTCTACATCACCATTCTTCACGATCTTCGTTTCGGTGATATTTCCGGTCTATGTGTCCGACCTTGTGGTGATTCCTCGGCTCCTTGGCTTGTGCGATGGCACCAGAATTATCACAATAAAGGTCCAACGGTTTCACGAGGCTGGGAAAATACCAAGATCATCCAGAAAATGCGGATCCAAACACCTTCCTTTGCAGCTTCACAAGCCGCAATGTATTAAACTTCGTGGTAGAATCGCCACCGTATCCTGCTTGGAACTCATCCGATTGCACTGCTCCTCCATTCAGGGCGTACGAATCCAGATCTGTGATCGACAATCATCTCTGTCGGTTTGGAAACTAGCATCGGCGTAACCCCTTACGATGAGCTCTTCCTCACCTCCATAAACTAGGAACATCTCTTTAGTCCTTTTCGGTACTTCAAAATAGTCTTTACCGCTGCCCGATGACTCTCACAGGTTGGCCTGGTATATACTTGTTAGGCTTATTGCAAAAGCAACATCAGGCCTTGTACATATCATGGCATACATGATGGATCCGATTCTTTGAGGCATACTGAATCCTACTCATCCCGCTTCGCTCATCGGATGTGGAAGGACTCGAGTCTCGCTTAGCCTTATACCATGTGAGGCGGCAAGAACCCTTTCTTCGCCTCACTCATGTTGAACCACTTCAACACTTTATCTATGTCGCGTTCGGCTTAAGCCGAGCAGCCTCCTCGATCTATCTCTATAGATCTTAATGCCTAAAATATAGACTGCCTCACCAAGGTCCTTCATCAAAAACTTGCCATTCAATGATCCCTTGACCGAGTTTAACATCGAAACATCGTTCCCGATCAGTAGTATGTCATCCACATACAAGATCAAAAACACTATCGAGCTCCCACTTAACTTCTTGTATAAACAAGAGTCCTCTTCGCTTTTGATGAAACCGAGACCAGTGACGACCTCATCAAAACGAATGTTCCAACTCCGAGATGCTTGCTTCAACCCATAAATGGATCTCTTGAGCTTGCATACCTTACTAGTGCTAGTCGGATCGACAAAACCCTCGGGCTGTATCATATACACGTCCTCGGTTAAATTTCCGTGAAGGAAAGCCGTCTTGACATCCATCTGCCATATCTCGTAATCGAAATATGCAGCTATAGCTAGTATGATCCTCACCGATTTCAGCATCGCTACGGCGAGTAAGTCTCGTCGTAGTCAACTCCTTGAACTTGTCCATAACCTTTAGCGACAAGCGAGCTTTGTGGATCTGAACATTTCCATCCACATCGGTTTTCTTCTTAAAGACCCATTTGCAACCAATGGCGAGTTATGCGGTGGCGGATCAACCAAGTCCAGACTTGATTCTCATTCATGGACTTTAACTCGGATCTCATGGCCTCTAGCCATGCCTCGAATCTGGGCTCACCATCGCTTCGCATACGTGGCGGCTCGTCGCTTTCTAGCAACAATTCATCGCGCACTTTGCGCAATCTTTCCGACCTCCGTGGTTCGGTGCCGCTTCCACTACGGGTTCCACGACAGACTCGGTATGATCTCATCACCAGCTGAGCCGTCCCGAGTGGTCCTCGAATTTCTTGAGTCGAACCGTCCTCCACTAGCCTCCCGGTGAGAAACTCTTTCTCAAGGAAAACCCGTTCGAGCAACAAACACTTTGTTCTCTTCCGGTTGTAGAAGCTATATCCCAAGGTTTCCCTCGGATATCCACGAATATGCATTTATCCGACTTGGGTGTAAGCTTGTCCGACATAAGTCGCTTGACAAATGCTTCACAACCCCAAATCTTTAGAAAAGACAAGCGGGACTCTTCCGGTCCACATCTCATCACGGTGTCTTGTCTACGGATTTTGATGGTACCCTATTAAGTGTAAGCTGCAGTTTCTAGAGCATATCCCCAAAATGACAAGGGTAAATCCGATTTGCTCATCATAGACCGGACCATGTCCAACAAGGTCTTATTCTCCGTTCAGACACGCCATTTCTCTGTGGCGTACCCGGAGGTGTGAGCTGAGGTACTATACCTCGACCTTTCATATGATCATCAAACTCCTGGCTCATGTACTGACCTCCACGATCAGATCGCAGAAGCTTTATAGTCTTGCCGAGCTGATTCTCAACCTCGTTCTGAAACTCTTTGAACTTTTCAAAAGTCTCCGACTTGTGCCTAATCAAATAGATATATCCATATCTACTCAAGTCGTCGGTAAAAGTCACGAAGTACTGATAGCCACCTCTGGCGGTTGTGCTCATTGGACCACACACATCACTATGTATAAGTTCCAATAGCTCGGACGCCCTCTCGCAACTCTTTGCGAAAGGAGACTTAGTCATCTTGCCTAGCAAGCATGATTCACATGTCTCGAACGACCCGAAGTCGGACGAAGTTAGGAGCCCATCATCATGGAGCTTCTTCATGCGTTTCAGACTAATGTGTCCAAGCCGGCAATGCCAGAAGTATGTCGGATTTATCTCATTAGGCTTATGCCTCTTGACATTTACGTTATAGACCAGTTCCTGTTCTAGATTCAATATAAATAGCCCATCAACAATGGGTGCATAGCCGTGGAACATACCATTCAAAAATATCGAACAACCATTGTCCTTTAAATTGAATTCATAACCCTGACTCATCAAACATGAGGCAGAAATAATGTTCCGACTAAGTGCAGGAATGTAATAACAATTATTCAATTCCATAATGAATCCGGAAGGAAGCTAGAGCTGCATCGTGCCGACCACCAACGCAGCAAATCTTGCTTTGTTGCCGACCCTGATGTCAATCTCCCCTTGTGCCACATACCTAGTTCTTACCAGCCCCTGCATCGAGTTGCAAATATGAACAACCGATCCGGTATCAAATACCCAAGAGATACTAGGTATGTCAGCAAGGTAAATGTCTATAACATATGCAACAAGTGTACCTTTGCCTGAAGAAGCATTTCCGGCCTTCTTGCCATGCTCTGCAAGCCACTTGCTACAGTTCCTCTTCTAGTGACCAGTCTCCTTGCAGTGATAGCAAACGGTCTTCGAGTCTGGTCCAGACTTCGGCGCAGCGGCAGAGGTTACCATCTCCGTGCCCTTTGCCTTAGCCTTTTTCTTGGACCAACTCTTCTTGAACTTAGCGATTTCTGCACCATCAACACTTGATGCGTGCCTTTCTTAATATCCTGCTCTGCCACCTTGAGCATCCCATGCAATTCAGTGAGCTTCTTATCCATGCCATGCATATGATAGTTCGAGATGAACGTCCCATAGCTAGGCGGAAGAGAACCCAGAACTGCATCTGTAGCCAGCTCATCCAAGAGCAGGAAGCCCAAACGATCCAAAGCTTGCACATATCCGATCATCTTGATCACATGTGGGCTCAGTGGATCACCTTCCTTCAGCTTGCAATCCATCAAGGATCGCCAGACGTTGAACCTTTCGGTCCTAGCACGTATCGAAACATGCTCTTGAGACTCTCGATCATATCGTAAGCCTCAACGTTTTCGAAATGCTATTGCAAATCGGGCTCCATACAAGCCAGCATCAGACAGCTGATCTCTGTTGATTCATCAACGAGTTTCTGGTAGGCATTCTTAGCTATGGCACTAGCATTATCGGCAGGTTCCTCCGAAGTGGATCCTCTAGAACATGTTCCTTTTATCGTGCTTGAGAACAATTCTCAGATTTCTATACCAGGTGGTAAAGTTTGTTCCATTCAGTTTATCCTTTTCCAGAATTGATTTCAATGCAAAGTTGGGTTGAGCAGGTGGTGCCATTGATCTACAACAGAGAATATGCAATCACTAAGCAATGTGTTTATGTAGAGTAATTCTAGCCTAAGCAGAAATACTCCCACTGAAGTCAGCATCCCTCTGCAAACTCTCAGTGATTCAGGATCCGACTAGCGCATGCGACTAGTGAGCTTTAGCATCACTGCTAGCCAACATAACTATACGGTAAGCAACTCCTTGCTAATCGTATCTCTATACGACTCCTGTCGGTCGGGAAGGTATCTCATACCCCGGCTCCCAACCTTCTTTGCCACAAGGCCCAAAACTGTTTTGATAGCCTTGTCAAGTTAACCTGATGCAGTGCATGTCCGTGTCCGACACGAACCCTTCAGTTCAAGGACACCCAGCAGCACCCCAATTTTATGAGCCCACTACTAGGCGTACTTGACGTGCGAAGGTGCAACATCGGGGATGGCAATTAAGCTTGATATTCATGAGGATCATTCTATCATTTTAACATGCATAGAAACAAAGAAGCATAACAATCACAAATATAACACATATTGTGAAATAGTATGGCTCCTTCATGGACGTTCTTCTAGGTCGGCTCCGACTCCGATGACCATCTACGAACTCCATCTTGTTTGTCACGCTGGGACGCCAAGCCGCCAACCTGATCTCTATTATCCAACTACTACAACTAGTAATGAATTTTACATAGAGTCACAAGTCGACACGCAGGTCGTTATACAATATAATGACAGCACTTTGGCTCCTGCCGGCTGACAAACATGACACGCAGGCCACGTATAAATTACACACATGCATCACATACACATGAGCCATACTATTCACATCAAACCAGCAAAACAAAGTTATGCATAGAATCGCATTCTACCGGTTTGTGTGTCGGGTACGAAATACACGGCGCTACGCATACGGCGGTCCCCGATGGCGGATGACCGACCGGTAGGGGTAGATCGTGTCACAACCTCATCGATCCCGATTTACAGAAAACATAGCCTCAACGATCCCCATGTGCAGTTGATCACATCAACCGTGCACATAGCCGATCTTATCAAGGACAACAGATCTCATCTGCCGCCTCCACATATCTAATATGCATACGATCTGAATCCAAATCCTATAGCAGAGGCTCTGATACCACTGTTGGGTTATGCGGTAGGGTGCGTCGACTGCAAATTAAAAATTCCTACGCGCAGAACATCCAGGAACATGCTACGGGAGATGGATCACAGTTCGTTACCACTAGACGCGCAGTGCCGTGCAGCGGAAGAAGAGTTGGGGCAGCGTGTCTGCGTGGATCGTCTCCTCCTCGTTCGATCTCCCTCGAGCGCCCGGTCGTCCGATCCGACGTACGAGTTCGCCGGAGCGGCGCAAGTGCACCGCCTCTAGCGGTATCCGCGCGTGCGGGAGGAACACCGTGCGGCGGACTGCTAGGTCCGATCACACAGTCGGCGGCAAGTGGAGGTGGCTCCTGAGGCCGAAGCGATCTGCCTCCCGAGGCCGAAGCGGATCTGCCTCCTGAGGCCAAAGCGTTCTGTCTCTCGACCCATCAAGTGTGCCGTACCTCCACTTTATATAGGCGTCCGTCGCTGGCTCAACACTTGGGCCTCGCACGTACCCTAAAGCCCAAAGTCTACTCGGTCACGTCCCTAGTCCAGTTCGGATCACATCCGATCAGTATCCTACGAACTGATCTCGTAGGTTCCTTCCCTTAAGCGCGCGACCCCTTAGGTTCAAGTCGGCTTGGTCACAGTTCGGGTCACCTCCGACATGCACGGTTGGTAGCGGCCTCTAGCAAGGCGTGCCGACCACCAAGCAGACTATGAAGCTGGTTAGGCGAACCTGTACATCGTACTTCCATTCCTTTTGCCACACGATATATGTTGTCGGGCTCAAGGCGAGACTGTCATCCTTGTGCTAGCCCGACCTCTTTCTCGTTCCAGTGATACCGACCATTATCCGGATTATCTCATAATCCTTGTTGCATGGCCATCCTGTTCCTGGTCGGATCACACGAGGGGCCCAGAGTATATCTCTCCTGATCGGAGGGGCAAATCCCATCTTGCTCGACCATGTCTCGCAGCATGGGATTGGACAAACCCGAAACCTACCTTTGTAACTACCCAGTCACGGAGTAGCGTTTGGTCGGCCCAAAGCAAGTCTATCACCATCTCGAGTACATGCGTCAGCTCAGGTCTTAGGACATAGAACGTATGTTATACTAGAGACTCACAGATGACATATCGCTGCGTCTCATAGTTGGGTCTGTCCGACTCGGACCTTATCTCGACTCGGATCCGACTATGTCGAATCCGACCAGACCTTTCCAAGTCCATATTATCCGGTTAGCATCCAATGCTCCATGGCTAGTGAGACCGAGCCATCGACCGTGTCATATGCTAGTCTAGTCGGCTGCGCGTCCACACAGCCCTTTCGACTAGGGACCTTTTAGGACAGTCATCATACAATGTATAGTCCCACAAACAAGTCACATACTTGCTGATACACATCATTGATAATGTCCAAGGACTATCTTTATTCATAAACACATAGGACATATCATCATACATGATTGCCTCTAGGGCATATCTCCAACAGCCTCTTCATCCGCAGCCACCTCCGCTGGGCGTGTCGTCCGCCGCCTCGACAACACATGTATAAGAAGAGCGCCTCTTCCTCCACGGTCACCTCGGTTGGGCGCGTTATTCGCCTCCTCAACTGCTCCTAAGAAGAGCGTTGCATCGTCCTCGGCCACCTCAGATAGGCGCGTCGTGCAAAGGTCATTCCGCTTGGAGTACATCCCCATCTGTGGCTACGTCCTTGGATGGATGTTCATCACCTAATAGATAAAATACACAATAACAAATAAAATTAGTCAGTGGGGCTTAATCAGATCCTGTTTCTTCATCTCCTCAGGGTGCCTGCATCCTCGCCGTGGGCAGGCCGCCGCTGTGGCCTGCGTCTCTTCCTCCTGGGCTCATCACATCCGGGGCATAGTTTGCAAACGCGTGGCCGCGGACGCGCCATCGTCTACTCGGCTGTGTTTGTCGTTGCATCGGCTATCCTCTTTCGTCTACCTCAGGTCTGTGCCTGGCCCCCTTCCTCTCCGTATTTGTATTTCTGACCCTGGTAAATTAAGAATGGAAAAGAGAAAGAAACAAGGGCATCCATCGTACGTGTCCTTGAACATGCATGGGCAACTAAAGAGCCACGCAACGACCGTGAGTGTTGCCGTCACCGGCCGGCCCATCTTCATGCTTGGACGGGGTGTAGTTGCCACATACGCCGGTCTTCTCACGTGTGTAGTGCTCTCTAGCGAGCGCCGCCGCGTACACGCCGCCGCCGTGGGCGCGCCTCTCCCGGCTGGCTTTGGTCTCCTCTCGTCTGCCTCCCTTTGCCTGTCCCGATGTGTCTATATTTATAGGCTGGGTGCAAAGGTTGATTTCTAGCATGTCCAAAAGTTTTCCGTGTATTGTTCTTCTTGAAGCATAAGCCTGTTCAAATAAAAGGCAAGACAATCTCGTACATACCTTAGATGGCCCTTTCGATTCCTTTCTAAATGAGCCACACGAGAGAGCCCGGCCCTTTCTTTCTTGCACTTCTCGTGAACGTATTCAGATTAAAATCTATGTAGACCAATCCATCTTAGGCATGTTTGGATAGCTAAGTGCTGCGGGTATTCGGATAAGTGTACATACACGAGCCTGTCGGCCGGCCGAGATATCCGAATACGTACGCATACGATGCATGTCAATGAGCTAGTATTCAGGTACATAAGCACGCGAGCTTGCCGGCCGGCCGCTAATACCCGAATATGTATACATACATGATATACATACATACCATGTTTAAGATAAGTTTGTCACGTGCATGCCAAACCTTTTTTTTTCTCCACGTCCATGCATAAGATGTGTGCATGTGATAATAAGCCAAGTATTATTGCATGTGGGTTGGAATATTTGGTACAAATGCTCTGCAATTAAAACTCATCCAAGATTAGAAGAGAACATGTGAGTCCTTCAAGAATAATATTAATTAATTAAAAAAAATCATCAAACAGTTCGACGAGATTTTGTGCATTATTGCATAAACCATTCTTTTTACCTTTTTTTGCAGGCTATATCTATGCAAAGGGAAGTTAAAATACAAAGTCAAAAAAAATTAGCATGGCAAGTTGCCCACGTACTTGCACATGCACATGCACATGCACATGCATAAGTTATGGTGCACCTAATATGTGTGCATGCACGTAGTCAGCCACATACGCGGTGCTAGATTATATAGATACGTACTTACATATTTGTATACCGGCAAGGTCAATTTCATACGTTCCGAATTCCCGCATCAGTTGGCTATATGTTGGTACCTGGCACATACAAGGTCAGCTGCGTTACGGTGCGTGCGTATAGGGCGGCTGGCACGATTGCTCGCTTCCGATGGATTTGGTTTCCATGCATATACCTGGAAGGAGCAAGAAGCTAGCGTACTCTTGCACGACACGACTTCTATCCAAAGGAAAGGTGACCACAAAAGGAAATTTAAAGATGCCAACTTGCCGAGCAAACCCACGTACAGCTGTTGAGATTGCCTCCGAGATTTTTATACATGTTGCCTTGTATACATCAGCCAGCCACCTATATAAAGGCACGAGGTCACGACCTGAAAGGGGCAGAGTCAAGAATCATGAGGAGAAGAGAAGCCACGGAGCGGACGCGCCTGAGGCAGCGGTGGCACGCAAGCCAGCAAAGATGCGGCGATGACGGCAGGGACGACGCGGAGGCACACACTCGATGGCAGCGATGAGCGCGACTGGAGTCCAGCTGCCAGTAAGCAAAGCGACGCCTGCCGGGATGGAGAATAGGGAGCAGAGCAAGCCCCACTAATTTATTGTACTTCTTATCTTTCCATATTACAGGTGTTACAACAATCCAAGCAGGCAACCCACGCAAGAAGAGGCAGCCGCGAGGCAACAACACCTCGCGTAGGCTCCTGAACGCATACAGACGAGAGGAGACGGCCAGCCAGGAGAGGTGCGCCCACGGCGGCGGCATGTACGGCGGCGTCGCTCGCTACAGAGCACCACACATGTGAGAAGACCGGGGTATGCGGCCGCGGCAACTGCACCCCGTCCAAGCATGAAGATGCACCGGCCGGCGACGGCAACGCTCACGGTCGTTGCGTGGCTCACGTACGATGGATGCCTTATTTTTCTTGTTCTCCGTTCTTAGTTTACCAGGGGCCAGAAATACAAACACGGAGAGGAGGCACAGGAGGAGAAGAGGGCTACGCACAGGAGAAGGAGACGCGCCCGTGGCGGCGGCGTCCATAGAACTCAGGCGGCAAACACAACCAGACGCGGCAGGCGGTGTTTGTACTTGAAGAGACCAAGACGGGCTGTGCACTCAGGAGAACGCGTCCATGGCAGCGGACGCATCCAGGGCGGCGGCGTGTATCAAAGTCACAATAATCTTTCTTTTTCTATGTGTCCTCAGCTATTTTGCAGAGGGTCCGAGGCGGGAGAAGGGCAAAGGCTTCACCCAGCAAACGTACTCGGCGGAGTGACGACATGCAAGTCTAACACACACCCAGGAGGGAGATGCGTGGAGGACACGCCCATGGTGAAGGCGTGTGCGCCAAGGAGGAGCGCGGTGGCGCCCTCGACGGATACACCGGCGGCGCTGACGAAGGAGCATTAGCACACCCTCTTCTGTCTCTACAGTACAACGGAGGATGACGCCGCCGTGCCGCGTTGGATCGCGGCACGGAGTTCGCCAAGATGACACCAATGTCAACATAATCAACCCGGCGCCGCAAGGATCATGATGGTGAGCTCACAAGAAGGACGCCCGCCATCCACTTCGACATGCTGGAGCTAGAGGACGGAGGCGTGGCGCCCGTTGGGGATGCCGCCGACGTCTACTTCGTCAAGCTGGAGCCTGGAGGCGTGGAGCTCGCAGGAATTCTGCCGTGTGCCGTGGAGGAAGGCGAGACGGAGATTGCTAGGACGACGCCAGTTTTCTTCTTCATCAAGCCGGTGCCATGGAGGACAAAGGCGTGGAGGCTCGCAATGATGGCGCCACCGTGCTGTGGTGGATGGCAGCGTGGAGCTCGCCAAGACAACAGCTATGCCCATATCACCAAACCAGTGCCATGGAGGACGGAGGCGTGGAGCTCGCAAGGATGTCGCTGCCGTGCCGCGGTGGATGGTGGCATGGAGCTCGCTAAGAAGACGCCCATCACCAACATCAATCCGGTACCGCGGAGGATGATGGCATGGAGCTCGCAAGGAGGACACCACCGACGTCACCACCAATGTCTACCTCGCCAAGATGGAGCCTGCAATCTGGAGCCATGAAAATGACACACGCCCTCGGTGCTGCCCGCAACACGGAGCCCGTGGTGAGAAGAACATGGCGCTACTCAACGACGTGACTTCACTAACCCTTACCACTACATGGTGCTATTTGCGACTCGAAGCCCATGAATACGAGGCGTGATGGCGAGGAGGCGACGCGACTTCACCAACGCTAACTCCCGATGGCCCCGTGAGGCGGTGCCTTTGTCTTGGAGGACCGCCGTAAACTCGGCGTCCAGTTGAGACGAGGTGCCAACCACACCGGTATTGCTGATATGAGCGACTGTTGGTTTTACACCGACGCCGGTCTCTGTAAGAATACTCCCGCGAGGCGAACCCCTTGCGTACCCCGATGAAGCCGTTACATCGTAAAGAAGTACGAGCTAAGCAGGACCCATGCAACTTCAACACCTACATCAATGTTGTCAAGACCGACGAGGCGCGACGGCACGGGCGAATGTGGCCAACACAAACCCATGTTTTGAGAGGCACGTGTACCGACGAGGACACGGGCTTTGCCGCCGCCCACACCACTCACACACCATCATCATGCATGGAGAACACGAAGCAAAGACGACGAAGATGACCACACGGCTTAATCGGAGGTATCTCGTGGAGCAACCCGCGGGAGTAATAAAACGGGAGCCTTCCGATGCCCCGGGAACCAGAGACCACAATCGCTATAGTCAGGCAGGCCGCGCTAGTAGGCCATGGAGCGCATATCGGGAATTGTATTTGTTATCCTTGTGATTAATAAAATACTGTCCCCATCTCTTTGTTTTCATTGTGTACCACAGTACACTGGCACGCCCGCACTTTTCTTTTTTCCCCGGCGCATGAGAGAAATCAAACACCTCCTCTTCCCTTCTCACGGAGCGCTCATAATATTTTTCTCGTGTCAAACAAATTGGCACGCCCAGTGGGACATGGTTCTCCTCCCATCTTTGTGTTTTTGTGGTCATCTAAATCGTCTTCGCCAATCTCCCAATGTGCATAGCATGATGCAAGAATCTCTGCGGTAAGCCTCTTTCATGCAGCAAGCATGGTGCCAGGGTCTACATGTACCAAACCCAAGATCCTGCGCATATTCAAATTGT
Source organism: Aegilops longissima (assembly GCA_021605205.1). NCBI lineage: Eukaryota > Viridiplantae > Streptophyta > Magnoliopsida > Poales > Poaceae > Aegilops > Aegilops longissima. Next base: position 643,235,918 of record CM038682.1, on the reverse strand, counting down.
GAAGTCATAGAGGGCTCAAAGGCGGGCGGCCACCAAGACGATGGAGCGCCACGAGCTAATGCTGGAGGCCAACCCTGTTGAAGGAGTCATCAAGGGTAGACATCCATGAGGGCGTGGAGGCAGCTCAACGCCTTCACGCTAATACCGTCAAGGAGAGGGCAAGTGCGGCATCCCTTCACGCTTCTACACGGCTGGGCTCCCACTAGGAGACGCCAACACCAACACCAAGACGCACCGAGGGCAAGCTACCCGAAGGCTTGGAGGCCATCTCCCGCAACCCGCGTAGGCTCTTGGTTGCAGGTAGGAAGAGATGCCAATCACCAAGTCATTATCGTTAACATGAGCACCTTGATGGCAGTCTTTAGCAATTCGCCACTTAGAGTGGGGGCATCCTAACATGCCCCCATGTTGGAAACGATGGTCAAGACATCTATATGATGAGAGAAACCCTCAACCCACTCAACGGTGGCGGCCTTGGGACCTCCATGACAAACATTTCCACCACTACACCTGTCCTGTCCCAGGCGGGGGGCTCGACCACAACTCAAGGTGACGGCGGACAGGGCTGCATCACCCCCTCGGCACGATGCGCCACCCCGTTCTCTCCAGGTGAAGCGTCATTAATGCAGCCACAAACTGGAACTCTCCTGGCGTGATATGTGACTGGTCCAAGGTGGGGGTTGTTCACCCATCGCCGATATGGAGCTATCCTGAGGTGGAGTGTTGTCCACACCACCATCGTCGCGGAGCTTTCCCAAGGTGTGGGATCCATCTACATCACTGTCGCCGACATGGAGTGCCCCAATGTAGGGCGCTATCTACACCACCATCGACATGGTGTGCCCCGAAGGCAGGGCGCCATATACCTCCGTTGGCACGGAGCTTGGCTAGGCAGAGCTCTTTGCTCTCCACCGTTGACACAGATATCTCAAAAGATGGGGCGGCTTCTGGACCATCATCCTACAGCTTTCCCAAGGCGGGGATATCATCTACGTTGCTGCCTCCCACACGGAGCTTGGTCCGGGCAGAGCTTGGTCTAAACCGCAGCCAATAAGGAGATTAGCCTTGGTTGGTGGTCGGTCTACACCGTCACAGACATGTTAACACCCCAGGAGGATCGTCCTCTACATCGTCACCAACACTGAGCTCGCCTAAGGGAGAGCACCGTCTACACCATCTTGGAGCTCCCCAAAGGCGAGCACGACTTTTGCGCCTCTACCAACAGGGGGCTCGACCAAGGCGTGGTGACATCCACACCGCCGCCAATGTGGAGCTCACCAGACGTGGAGCATCGTTCAGACCGCCTCCAACGTGAAGCATCGCCCGAACGCGGGTGCCATTTAAATAGCCTCGGGGGATGCCTATGGTGGGCTGCCGCTTGCTCCTCGCCAACATGGAGCGCACCAAAAGTTGGGCACCATCTATACCACCTGTGACCATGTTGGAGGCGTCACCATCAACCTCCAGCATAACGAGGAATGCTGCTACATCAACATGTCGTCACCATCTTCATCGACGTCACACTCAGCGGGGACGCCGACTACAGCGACACGCTGCCATCCGACTACATCGACACGGCATCGCAATCTTCATCAACTCTTCATCTGGCGAGGGTGTCGTCTACATCGATGCCGATGGATGTCCACATGACGTCGTCATCTTCTTTGACTTACTACCTGGCGAGGACACAGACTGCACCGGCACGCCGCCTTTCTTCTACACCGAGCGAAGGTCGTCCCCGTAACTATGACGCCCCAAGGTCTACATCAACGAGCTAGTATTATCGTCATACTTAAGCACTGCTGCCATGCGGCGACACGCAAGTCTTCTCCAATTTCTACATCAACATGCTTCCCCGACATCGTCCAAGCTCCGATGATGCAATGCTGTACTCCATCGACATGTCTTTTTTCGATGAAACAATCCATATCTTGCTAGGCACCGACGAGGCAAAGGCAAGTCATCCTGTCCGACACCGATAAGGCGGACACCACCAGGCCGGGCACCGACGAGGCGAAGGCCACCCACTTCATCACCGGACAATTGACAAGACGAAGGTACATGGCTAAGCATGGCCAGAGCGATGGGCGTACCGCTCTCCCCTTCACTTCATCACCACATCCCCACCATCAACACCAAGCCAATGACGCAATCGGAGCCTTCAACAAGACACTCGGCAAGATACTCAAGAAGATAGTGACAAGGAATAGGAGAGACTGACATGACCATCTCCTTGAGTCCTTGTGGGCGTACCGCACTATGGTCCGTACCCCAACACGGGCGACTCCATTTTCTCTCGTTTACGGGAGTGAGGCGGTCCTACCATGGGAGGTCCAGCTACCCTCTTTGAGGGTGGCTATCCAAGATGAGATCACCAAAGTTGAACAGGTACAACTACGGTTTCAGGAGCTCGACGCCCTTGAAGAGGGGTGACTTCATGCCCTACAGAACATGGAGCTTTACTGCCAGAATATGGTGAGAGCTTACGACAAGCTCATCAAGCAACGCGTCTTCCAAAAAGGCGAGTTGGTTCTCGTGCTCAGGCGACCCATCATCGTGACGCACAAGACGAAGGGCAAGTTCGAGCCAAAGTGGGAAGGGCCATACGTCATCGAGCAAGTCTACTACGGGGGAGCATACCAGCTCGTCGATTCTCAGGGAGTCCGACCAATGCCCCCAATCAACAGAAGGTTCCTCAAAAAAAAAATTCTTAAAATTTTGCCTTTTTTGTTGCCTTTCGGATTTTCATTGGGGAAACTTTTTTTGTGGGATTTCGGATCCATGATGCATTCTCCTTAGCATTTCGTGGATATATCTAGTTTTCCCCAATTTTTACGGACCAGGTCCAACAAAAAAATTGGCTTTCCCCTATCGCATTGTGCTGTTGATTGAAGTTTTCGCTACCCTAGGACTTGTTGGAGGGTGGCACAATGTGTCAAGTTGCAGGTGGAGTGGCTCCTACACCCACAATGCACGACACGTACCAGGTGTATGCTTCCGGAGGCAGCGGAGATGATTACTTGGGCACTTCTGAGTATTGAGACCCCGCGCTCTTCATGTTTCCCGGCATGCCTTGTGTTCACATAGGCTCGCACTCCAGGGAAGACTACAGGAAAAGATCATGGAGGGCTGCCTGACCCAACACAAGTTGGTTTGGTGCGTAGTCACATGGCAACCCTGGGGTGCGCCACCAGAAGCCTCAGATAATGTGCTAGAGGGTTTTTCCTAGTCCACAAAGGTGAACAGTTCCCTTCCAAGTTCCTAAGGTGGGTCCGCAAGAAATCCCGGAAGAAGAATCCCCAAGAAGTTCGAGCCGAATGTCAAAACAAGTCCGTGAAGTCCGCGGCCAATCAATCATCCACATGAGCAATCGAGATGAAATTTCAAAAGTACAAGAAGAAAATTCAAGAAATAAAATCCCAACAGTCCAAGAAGCAATCAAGCGGTCCCAAGCAGTAAGGAACCCACTGGAAGGAAGGCGGGAGGTAGCTGTTCACCACCCCTCAATATGCATGAAGAAAAATCACCAAGCCGTTGACCCAAAACCATTTACCCTGAACTTATCACACCCAAGTCTCTGGGTTCATGGGGAGTGTGCAGGGGGCATGTTGAGCTGTGGGGGTCCTCAGTATGATGATGGGCTAGAGTATGAATTTCCGTTGCCTCTCGGAAGCACCACGAAACACGGCGTCTTCATACACGTACACCGAAGCTTATTTAAGTTGTTGAGTTGCAATCGTCAAGGTCTTTCGATGGTTCCCAATGACAAGTCCTTCGGTAGCCTTCTCGGATATCACGCCTATAGCTGGTGTATAACGGGAAAACCAACATTTTAAAACCCACAATTTTTTCCCTTTCTCTTTTTCGCCTGTTTTCGTTGGTGTTCCTAGTTGTGCTCCTCCAACATCTTTGTAGCCATGGAGAGGCACTCCCTGTCATCGTCGACGGCTTTCTGACAACAACCACTACATCGAACTACGTCCTGGGTGCAGCAATACCCATGCGTCCCTGACAACACCGACGACAGCCCGACAACCAATGCTCTACACCGACACGCACGATGGGCGCCAGAAGGCAACACCGACGCTCATGAAGGTGGAGCCGGTTCGTCTCCGCAACCTCGTCTCGAACAACAATGAAGCGTGGGGGCAACATCAACCCCTTGATTATTCGTAAGGCCAATGGCGTCCCGGTGCACCACCAGAATTATCACACCATGGATGGTGTGACGGTTCGCTCAACGAAGGGGAGCTATCGACGGTCTACCGATGCCTCGCCTACATCAACACCAAGAGATCACGGGAGCACTGCAACGCGCCAGTGCGGCCAGCGTGTATCTATGAAACCCTCCAATCAAGTCGGCTGGCACCATAGCAACTAGATGGTCGCGACGAGATTGGTAAAAAAAATTCTTTTTGATTTTAGGATAAGGTATGTTGTTTCGCCATGGAATGAAGATAGGATGGGGTTCTTTCGTTGGCTGGCATCGTGCCCATTATACGATCCAACGAGCTCCTTAAAAGAATGCATGTGTGGATGGACGTGCCTACACTAAGTCACGTTGTTTTCTCATCATTTTCGGAATGGTGCACATGAAGTCACGGAGATGTCAACTCCGAACCGGTTCCTCAGGCTGCATATAAATTATGCGCAAATAAGAAAAAGTATTTCGTCAAGTCAAGCTCTATTTGCTTCGCACTCAAGCTCGACTCGACGAGGGGGCATTTGTTTGATGATTTTTTTAATTAATTAATATTATTCTTGAAGGACTCACATGTTCTCTTTTAATCTTGGATGAGTTTTAATTGCAGAGCATTTGTACCAAGTATTCCCACCCACATGCAATAATACTTGGCTTATTATCACATGCACACATCTAATGCATGGACGTGGAGAAAAAAAAAGGTTTGGCATGCACGTGACAAACTTAGCTTAAACATGGTATGTATGTATATCATGTATGTATACATATTCGGGTATTAGCGGCCGGCTGGCAAGCTCGCGTGCTTATGTACCTGAACACTGGCTCATTGACATGCATCGTATGTGTACGTATTCAGATATCTCGGCCGGCCGACAGGCTCGCGTATGTACACTTATCCGAATACCCGCAACACTTAGCTATCAAAACATGCCTAAGATGGATTGGTCTACATAGATTTTAATCTGGATACGTTCACGAGAAGTACAAGAAAGAAAGGGCTAGGCTCTCTCGTGTGGCTCATTTAGAAAGGAATCAAAAGGGCCATCTAAGGTATGTACGAGATTGTCTTGCCTTTTATTTGAACAGGATTATGCTTCAAAAAGAACAATACACGGAAAACTTCTGGACATGCTAGAAATCAACCTTTGCACCCAGCCTATAAATATAGACACATCAGGACAGGCAAAGGGAGGCAGACGAGAGGAGACGAAAGCCAGCCGGGAGAGGCGCGCCCACGGCGGCGGCGTGTACGCGGCGGCGCTCGCTAGAGAGCACTACACACGTGAGAAGACCGGCGTATGTGGCAACTACACCCCGTCCAAGCATGAAGATGTGCCGGCCGGTGACGGCAACACTCAAGGTCGTTGCGTGGCTCTTTAGTTGCCCATGCATGTTCAAGGACACGTACGATGGATGCCCTTGTTTCTTTCTCTTTTCCGTTCTTAATTTACCAAGGTCAGAAATACAAATACGGAGAGGAAGGGGGCCAGGCACAGACCGGAGGCAGACGAAAGAGGATAGCCGATGCAACAACAAACACAGCCGAGTAGACGATGGCGCGTCCGCGGCCGCGCGTTTGCAAACTATGCACCGGATGTGATGAGCCCAGGAGGAAGAGATGCAGGCCACAGCGGTGGCCTGCCCACGGCGAGGATGCAGGCACCCTGAGGAGATGAAGAAACAGGAGCTGATCAAGCCTCACTGACTAATTTTATTTGTTGTTGTGTATTTTATCTATCAGGTGATGAACATCCATCCAAGGACGTAGCCACAGATGAGGATGTACTCCAAGCGGAATGACCTCTGCACGACGCGCCCATCAGAGGTGGCCGAGGACGATGCAACGCTCTTCTCAGGAGCAGTTGAGGAGGCAAATGACGCGCCCAACCGAGGTGGCCGTGGAGGAAGAGACGCTCTTCTTATACATGTGTTGTCGAGGCGGCGGATGACGCGCCCAGCGGAGGTGGCTGCGGATGAAGAGGCGCTCTTCTCGTACCAGCTGTTGTCGAGGCGGCGGACGACGCGCCCAACGGAGGTGGCCGCGGACGAAGCGGCGCTCTTTCTCATACCAGATGCAATGAAGACGGCGGCGCCCTCGCGCACACGAATGCATGCTAGAACAAGGAGGTCATCGCCAACTTCTTCAACCCCGGTGACAAGAAGACAAGGAGCTCGCCGCAGCCCCCGCCATCAAGCCGGTGCCGCAGAAGATGGTGTCGTGGAGCCTCATGGACGCTGCTGGCGCCCACTTCGTCAAGATGGTGCCTCGGTGGATGGCGACATGGAGCTCGCCCGGACGACGCTCCGTCATCTTCTTCATCAAGACGGTGCCATAGAGGACGGAGGCATGGAGCCCGAAGATGCCGCCACCGTGCCATGGAGGATGGAGGCGCGGAGATCACCAAGACGACGTCCATCTTCAACATCAACAAGCTGGTGCTGCGGTGGGACGGAGGCGTGGAGCTTGCAGGACGACACCACCGATGTCTACCTCATCAAGACGGAGCCCGCGACGCGGAGTCCATGAAGATTACACACGCCCCCGGTGTTGCCCGTAACATGGAGCCCGCGAAATGAAGAAGATGGTGCTACGCGATGACACGTCTTCACCGACCCTTACCACGATCATGTGATGTGTTTCCTTTGTCTTGGTGGACCACCGAATACGGTGTCCAGCCGAGACGAGGTGCACTCTTCATGGCGTACAAGTCTCGGCGTAGAGGCAGCGTCCCTCTTGTCTTAGCAGACCACCGAATACGGCGTCTAGCTAGGACGGGGTATCAACCACACCCTTCCATGATGTCACCTTTCTTCGGCACCGCGATGCTTTGCCCTTGTCTTGTTGGACCACCGAATACGGCGTCCAGCCGAGACAAGGTGCACTCTTCATGGCATAAAGATTTCACAGTAGAGGCGGTGTGCTCCTTGTCTAGCAGACCACCGAATACGGCGTCTAGCTGAGACGAGGCATCAACACGCCCCTCTAAGACGTTACCTCTCACGGCCTTGTGTGGCGGAGCTTTTGTCTCCGCATATTGCCGTAACCTCAGCCTCTAGTCGAGACGAGACACCAACCACACCGGCCATGCCGATGCGAGCGTGCGTTGGTTTTACACTGACGACAGTCTCCACAAAAGAATACTCACGCGAGGCAACCCCTTGCGTACCCCGACGAAGCTGCTACATCGTCAAGAAGTCCGAGCCAAGCAGGATCCATGCTACCCCAGTACCGACTACATCAATACTGTCAAGACCGACGAGGCGCGACGGCGAGGGCGGACGTGGCTAGCACAAAGCCATGTTTTGAGCGGCACGTGTACCGACGAGGACACAGGCTTTGCCGCTGCCCGCACCTATACACACCATCATCATATGCATGGAGAACGTGAAGCGAAGACGACGAAGATGACCACACGGCTTAATCGGAGGTATCTCGCGGAGCAACCCGCGGGAGTAATTAACCGGGAGCCTTCCGAGGCCCCGGGAACCAGGAGACCGCACAACGCTAGTCAGGCAGGCCGCGCTAGTAGGCCACGGAGCGCGTATCGGGAATTGTATTTGTTATCCTTGAGATTAATAAAATAATGTTCCCATCTCTTTGTTTTCTTTGTGTACTACGGTACACTGGCACGCCCGCATTTTCTTTTCCCCGGCGCATTAGAGAAATCCACACTCCTTCTCTTCCCTTCTCACGGAGTGCCCATAGATTTTTCTCGTGTCAAACAAGGTCGCCCTGGGCTGGCGGCACGGCGTGGGCGGGCCACGCCGCCCAGCGGTCGGCATCGGCTACCGGGTCGCTTGACATCGAACGACGAGGCGACGAAACACGAGGCGGCGGAGGAAGGATTCCGGCGCACCCCTGCATGGCGCGCCAAATGTCGGATTTCGGGTTCCGGCAGACCCTTGAGGTTCGAACACTGGGCTGCGCGCGGAGATCTTTCTCCTACCAGCTCACGCGTTAATGGTTTGCAAGGGATCTAAACTACGAACGATGAACATCACAAGAGACACAAGATTTATACTGGTTTGGGCCACCGTTATGGTGTAATACCCTACTCCAGTGTGTGGTGTGGTGGATTGCCTCTGGGGCTGATGAAGAACATTACCAAGGAAGAACAGCCTCGCGAGGGGCTGTTCTAGGGCTGGTGCAATGGACTGCTTGGGTGAGTCCAATCGCTTCTCTCTCTCCCTCTCTGGTAGGTTCGACCTGTCTTGGTCCATCCCTCTTCTCTGCGGTGGCTAGTCCTATTTATAGAGGGAGGCCCTGGGCCTCTTCCCAAATAATGAGCGAGAAGGGCGCCAACAATTGGCCATTTTGAAGGGGAACATCTAGCACACTTATCCTGACTAAAGTTGGTCTTCGGCTGCCAAAGGCTCTGACGGTGACACCGTCCTGGGCTCCATGATGACCTCCTTCATGCCGCTCTGCTGGTCTTGGTCTTGTTGCACCGAAGCGGTAACCTTTGTTTGATGCCTTGGCCTGTGCTTGCCTCCTTTGCACCAAAGGGGAAATGACGACACTGCGCAGGCTGGCGCCCGCCTGGTCTCGATCGCATGGCTTGCGTCACGGGGCACCCTTGTGAGGTACCCTGCCTTGATCTCTCCGCCTCCTCGTGAGCCTGCCTGATGAGGCTGCTCCTGAGGAAGGTTCCTGTCATCCGCCCCGCGAGGCTTGACCCATCGCGAGGGTCTTGAGCTTGAGCTGATGAAGCTGGGCCGCGCTGGGCCCCCACTTGAGCCACGCCGCGGGCCGTAGGCAGGCAAGTCTGGGGACCCCCGTTCCCAGAACGCCGACATGTACAGGACTGGATAAAGAAAGCGGTGCTAATCTGGTGTCCGGCGCCCCTTTCCGAAGACCCTGCGACCGCCCTACTGATGAGAATGCTGATTCCGACACCGTACCAGGTCTCTACAGAGTGGGCAAGAGCAGGGAGCCCAAAGGTGATACCCACCCTGAGGATGAATTAAACGCTGTGTTCGGGGAAACCGAAACCCTTTTGCTCAAGGGCAAAGGCGTAGAGGGGTCCCTCCATGTCAAGAAGAGGGCCGCTTTCGAAGATCAGGCGGGGAAGCCTTCCAAGAGAGGAAAAATGCCATCGTTGGGCGGCCTGGGCCGGGCGAGCGATGTTGCCGTAGGGCTTGATGACAAGGACGAACTTCGGGGCAAACCGTAAGTGAGGCTGGGGTACTTTTAAACGTACCTCATTTCTTTCCTACTAGTGAATTAATCATCCGACATATGTTCATCCACGCAGGTAACGCCTGCTGTTTCTCAATCGTCCTCCTCCTCGGGAGATCTTCTCCTGGAGATGATGGAGAGTGACACGCCTTCTCCGGCCTCATCGCCCAGCAGGGGGGATGATATCGAGGTATCGTCCCGAAGGGCTCCTCCTGGACTCCAAGTAGTACAAGAAATGAAGAAGGCGCTACCCGAAGGTGATGCCTCTGTCACTCGGGGTTCCGGGATCAAGAGTGACGTCCCCGAACCGTCCGGTTTACAGACGGAGACGATCCTGGAGGCAAGTAAGCGGGTTCCTTCACAGGAATGCCGTACTCCGGCGGCGGTTTCCGAAGACCCAGGAGCGCCGGAAATGCTGACGGACATGCTACGACGAGCGTCCATTTCAGAAGAGCATCGTACCTTGATGGTTACGGTGGTCGAAAGGGTTCTATCCGCGAAGAGTGGATTGAACGAGGCCTTCACGAGCCTTCTAAGAGGTTTTGAGGTTTGTGATGTAGTTTTGTCAATTGAATTTTATTGACAGAATGCACTTGTTGTATATGCAGTAGCCACTGAGACTCGGATTGTCTTCCGAAGGAAGCGATCGAAGGATCAAAGAGATATGCTCAGGTATTAACCTTGATTTAATTTTGAAATACAAGCTGCTTCTCCTCATGTGGATGCCCGAAATACGGAAGTAGCCAAACTGCAGCGAAAGCTAGATATTGTGGAGGATGACATCGCATTGATCGACAGGGGTCTTGACGACTCGCAAGGTATGTATTTCGAGCATTCTTTACACCAGTGTGCTTGGCGTGAAAAAGAGCTTTATATGAAATGTGCATGAAATGCAGATGGTGCTGCCGCCGTGGAGGCTGTTCGGGCGGAGCTAGTCCCGGCCAAGGAGAGGGCCCAGTTTAGTGATGCTGCTGCTGAAAGGTCATCAGCCGAATTGAAGGCCGAACAAGCTGCTCGACGCTAGGGCGAGGAGAATATATCCACAATGACACTCGCGTTGGAGAGTGCTACTGGCCGCTGCGAATTTCTTGAGAAGGAAAATAAAGCCATAGCGGCTGAAATGGACAAGGCCCGACAGGAGGCGAGAGAAGCGCGATCAAAATCCAGAGCACTCCGTGAGGAGGTTCAGCAGGTGAAGGAGATAGTGGCTGGAAAGCCTTTTCTGCTGCAGACTAAGTTCGGCGACCCGCACTATGCTCAGCTGGACCAAGTGTGGAGTTCTCCGGAAGAGTATTTGAACTTGCCGAAGAGTTCTTCCGATGCAGCGCGGTATTACCAAGCGCAAGCTGGATATGCAACGGAGAAGCTTTTTTGGTCACAGTTTGGCGCGTCAAAGCGCCCTCTGCTGCTCAATGAACAGATGTCCCAATGGGCCGAACTTCATAGGGTATCTGGCGCTGCCATGAAGGATGTCATAATCCGGCTGTGGCCAACCGAGCCTGCGCCGAATAGCTATTTCGGTTTGGTGCAGAAGCTTGTCGATGTGGTGCCGCGAATTGATGCTGCAGAGCGATCGGCGTGAATTGAAGGTGCATGGATGGCCTTTGCCCGAGTCAAGACATTCTGGGGAAAGATGAGGGCTATCGATGTTGCGACGAAGGGTCCGCCGGAAAGCAAGGACCGTCCGGAACCTGAGCGTTATTTTGAAGACATCCTGGAGGCCGCCCGGTTGAAAGAGGGTCAATGCTCAAAAAACATAATGTTCGAGTGAGGTGTATGATGATTGTAAAAGACAATTTTATATTTAATCTATTTATGTTTTGCTCGAAAAGATTGAATTCCTCCTGTGCGGTCATTTTAATATAATCTGAAAGTTTGCGAGTCATCGGCTTCAGCCCCCTCGTAGGAAATACGGGGGTGTTTGGAAAAGCATTTAATCACTCTTTAAACAACGTCTTGGTCCATGAAGGAGGTGATAATGCAGCGAACCAGGCAACCGGACTATAAGGCGGTAACACTTTCATTTAACCATAGGAATTTTATGGTGGGGCTACGACATAGCCCCTAGTGTGTATGTGGTGTACGGTGCCTTACATATCTAATCTGAAAAAGATCCCTCATGTTACACGGAGAATCACTAAATATTCCAATAAGTCGTCAAGTGGTTGACCAGCTCTCGCCGCATCATGACAGTCAGTTTTCGGCTTTCTCTACTGAGGTGCTCATCCGGTTTAGGCCAGGGCACAATCGCAGTAGTTCTCCCTTTACTACCCTAGCCGATAGAGCGGAACGTAGGGTATCAAGCACAGGAGCCGGGCAACCCAACTATTGACCCAAGACAATGATTCAGAGCTGATGCATATAAGGCCAAACTTGCGACGCCGAAGTACGTTGTAGAGCTGTTCGGACTTTTACTGGCAACTCATTCGTTCCCATGCCGAGCCCCTGACAGGGTATGCCGAGGTGCATCCTGAAAGCATGAGGCTTACTAAGAGCGGAGCGGTGTGCCAATGATAAATTAATGTGTGTGTGTGTGTGTGTGTGTGTGTGTGTGTGTGTGTGTGTGTGTGTGTGTGTGTGTGTGTGTGTGTGTGTGTATAAAGAAACCACGGACCCGGCTATTTAACATGCTCATGGTCGTGATCAGAGGAAAAAGGGCATAGTACAGGTTCAGAATAAAGAGTGCGGTCTACAAAAAGTTGTTTTGGACCTCCTGTCGCACGTTTGCGTCGCCCGTCCTCGGGGAGGGGAATCCTTAACGGATGTAGCCCCTTAGGTGAGTGTATGGATCCAAACTCCGATAGAGTCTGTTGTAGATGTTGTCCAGCTGGTCACATGTTCTTTAGGGATGATAAAGAAAAATAAGGAAATCAGATAAAAAACGTTACGGGAATGCTTGTCGGGTTGTCCGCATTGTGCTTCCGCCGATGCCCATGATATCTTGAGTGCGTAGTGATGCGCGCGTGATGCAAATTTTGCCAGTACAGTAGGTGGGTGGCGGAAGCCAGACTACTATTTGCGTTCCGGGAGTGGTCGAAAGTCGGAGGGGAACTGTTTCTAGCCCCTGGTGTTCTAGTGGCGAGCCGATCCGTCGCCTTTATCGCCTGGTGGCCTCCTCCCCTTTTGATCAGCATTAAGCTTGCATGCGTGCTTGAAGACCCAACAGTTTCGGTTGGTATGATTAGCTGGCCTATCAGGGAGACCGTGAACCTGACAAGGTCGGTCCAGTATCCTGTCAAGGGTGGATGGTCCATCCTGGCTTGCCTTTAGTGGTTTCTTCCGTTGACCGGGCTTCAGATCGTGAAATCCGGCGTTCACCGCTGTGTCGCGTGTATTACTGCGACTGTTGTGGTCGGTTCGTCGTGGCTTGCCATTGCCATCTCGGATTTCAGAAGTGCCCGGGCCCCTGGCGCCGTTGCTTTTACGAGCAAGCCAGTTATCTTCTCCCACGCAGAAGCGGTTCATTTGAGCGGTAAGGGCTGTCATGGATTTGGGTCCTTCCTGGCCGAGGTGACGCACTAGCCATTCATCCCGGACGCTGTGTTTGAAGGTCGCAAGGGCTTCTGCTCCGGACATTCAACAATTTGGTTATTTTGACTAAGAACCTGGTCCAGAGCTCCCTGGCTGACTCACCGGGCTCCTGGACAATGTGACTTAAGTCATCGGCGTGTAAGGGCCGAACATATGTTCCTTGGAAGTTTTCTCGAAAGGCGTCTTCCAAATCTTCCCAGTTGCCAATAGAATTTTCTCGCAAACTGTTTAGCAAGTACCGAGCTGGCCCTTTAAGCTTGAGAGGTAGATATTTAATGGCGTGGAGGTCGTCTCCGCGGGACATGTGAATATGGAGGAGGTAATCCTCAAGCCATACCGCGGGGTCTGTTGTCCCGTCGTATGATTCGATGTTAATGGGTTTAAACCCGTCTGGAAATTCGTGCTCCATTACTTCGTTAGTGAAGCATAGAGGGTGTGCGGCTCCTCTATGTTGGGCCAAACTATGAAGCACCTCCTGCAGGCTCCGTTTACGATGCTCGTACAAGGCATAGTCGTCTCTGTAGTGTCCGAATAGGTGACCATCATCGTTGGTCGGGGTATATCTTCTTGATCTGTACATCGATCTTGTGCGTCCTGCTCTACCCTCCGTGTATTGGTTGATATCGCGAGTGCTCCCCCGAGCTGTTTTGTTTTGTCGCCAGATGGGTTGGTACGGTGCTCTGTACGGGCTGCTGCTTTGTCTGGACCGAACTGTGGTCGGCCCGCTGCATTGTTCGATGGTGGTATGGGCTCCATCGCCCTGCCATTGTATTGAGGGAGCCACCTACTCTTGGGGTGGCTTTTGTCTGGGCTGTTAAGGCCGTATTCTTCGGCGGCCAAGACCTCGGTCCATCTATCATTGAGCAAATCTTGGCTTGCTTGAAGCTGCAGCTGCTTCTTTCTTAGGCTCCTTGCAGTGGCTATAAGTCGGCGTTTAATGCGCTCCTGCTCGAGAGGTTCCTTGGGCATGATAAAATCCTCGTTGCCGAGGATCTCCTCATCCTCGGAGAGTGGGAGATAATTGCTATCCTCCGAGTCCCCATATGTGGTCTGTTCATCAGAGTTGTCTTGCCCACCTTCCTGTTCCTCCTGCTCGGATTCTACCTCAACAGGGTCTTCGTTGTCCGGAGAATCGTCCTCTCTGGTGCTGGCAGTGTTTTCTCTTGGGCGAAGTGACCTAGAGCACCGATGTCCGGGGTGTGTACCAGGCGGTTTATCCTCGACCAGATCCTCCTTGTCATCGTCGGGAGCGTCATAAGGTGTGTCTATCATACACATGTCATACCAGGAAGTGGTCATCCGTGTCTAGCGGGTAGTAAGCTCTGGCCTTGACCCTCATCATCGTCCACACCGTCGATGTCTTCGGGGCACGGGTCGGGCGTGTTTGTTAGGTCTTCAACGGTGGCTATAAAGTGGGTGGCGGGTGGAAAGCAAAATTCTCCATCGCTCGCCGAAAGGTCGAACCGAACATAGTTCGGCGACGGGTCGTCTGCCAGGGATAGGTTTTTTAGCGAGTTTAGTATGTCGCCCATCGGCGAGTGTTGGAAGACATCTGCGGCGCTGAACTTCAAGATCGATAACAGATCGAGTTCGGTATACGCTGGCTCACAGGGTTTGGAGTTCGACATCGAAGGTGAGTCCGAGGTTCCGTTGATGTAGATATCGTATGAAGTGGAATCTGCGTGCGGCTCCAGCACCGCGGAATTGGCAGCCCCCGTGATAGGTTCGAGCTTTCCATCTTCGAACAACTTGATCTGCTCCGGATTTAAGGCCAGAGCTGCTGTAGGAGCTATCTCCTGGATGCGGCCCGATGACAGGTTTAAGCCATGTTCATCGAGGCGACGGGGAGTGGTCGCCGCGGTCTCGAATCCGTCGAAGATCAAGTCTCCGCGGATGTCCGCAACGTAATTCTAGCTTCCGAATCTGACCTGATGACCAGGGGCATAGCTGTCGATCTGCTCCAGATGGCCAAACGAGTGGGCCCGTAGTACAAAGCTGCCGAATACGAAGATCTGTCCGGGGAGGAAGGTTTCTCCTTGCAGAACGTCATTATTGATGATCGAAGGGGCCATCGAGCCCTTTGCCGACGGCACAGTGGAACTCTCAATGAAAGCACCAATGTCGGTGTCAAAACCGGCGGATCTCGGGTAGGGGGTCCTAAACTATGCGTCTAGGATCAATGGTAACAGGAGACGGGGGACACGATGTTTACCCAGGTTCGGGCCCTCTCTATGGAGATAATACCCTACTTCCTGCTTGATTGATCTTGATGAATATGAGTGTTACAAGAGTGGATCTACCACGAGATTGTAATGGCTAAACCCTAGAAGTCTAGCCTATGGCTATGGTATTGTGTATATGTTGTTCTTTCCGGACTATCCCCTTCGGTTTATATAGACACCGAGGGGATCTAGGGTTTACATGGAGTCGGTTACATAAGAAGGAATCTTCGGTCGGCAAGCTTATCTTCCACGCAAAGTAGAGTCCAATCCGGACACGGGTAGTGTCTTCGGCCTTCATGTCTTCACGGCCCATCAGTCCGGCCCATGGATAACAGGCCAGACGCCCGAGGACCCCTTAGGCCAGGAATCCCTCAGCCACCTCTTCGTACGACATGTACATGGTCGACACACCTAAAAAAGCTGGTGACGGTGACAAAGATGTAACGCCCCAAGACCGACGCTTCAGATGCCTTCCTTGTTTTCCGAGATTCGTCGTGCGATTTGTTTTGTTCATTGCATTCATCCTTGCATCATGTCATCATGCAACCCCTTTTGAAAACTCACCTAAATAAATTGCATAGATCGTTGATCTATTTAAATCGAGGGATATTCACATGGTGATTTCTCTTTAAAACATATTCAAAGTCTCCTACTATTATTAGGGAGCTATAATAAAATGATTCCATTGTTTCGCTATCACCATAACACACTTGCAAATAATTCTCCATGCCTTTGTTATCTCATTTCTTGGTCTCCAACCTTGCCCATAAATTATTTCGTCATTTTCCGGAGCTCCACCAAAAATCCGAACATTTTTGGACCTTCCTTTTATCAAGTCCTAGTTCAAACCCATTTGAATTAAATTCAAATGAGTTTGAATTTACATCTTTCAACCGTGGCCTTTCTATTTTTCTTGGAACGAGCATATTTTTATGAGTCCGGGAAAAATACCCTCCTGCTCAAGCTCCACCTCTAACCTCTTTTTATTTTCTTTCTCATCTCTGTTTTGTTTTTTTTTGTTATTTTAGAGTGAGAGAGAGCCTAGCAGGCCATCTAGGCCCATCTGCAGTCCAGCTCCTCCATGGCCCATGGCCCAGCCGCGCACCGCTGTTAACCCTAGCCCCGACCGATCCCAGCCCCCACGCATCTCTCTCCCTCGTCTCCTCCCTCGCGCCGCCAGCGCCCGATCCCCTCGCCCCACGCACCCATCGAGCCACGCCTCGCCCGATTCCTCTCGACCCATTATTGCGCCTCCCGTCGACCACGTCGCCTCCGCACCTCCAGCCGGACACGAGCCCACTCGTTGCCGCGGGCCGCCTCGCCCAGCGCTGCCCAGGGCGTCGCTCCCGCCGTCTCGGCGCGCGCAGCACCGAGCATCTCCTTCCCGCGACCCGAGCCCCAAGCGCGCCTCGTCTCCTCACCTTTCGCCCGCACCTCGCTGCGACTTCTCCGCGCCGGCGACCTCCATCGCGCCTCCCTGCTTAGTCCGTCCGCCGTGCCACCATGCTCCATGTCGCCCTCGCCTCGTCGGCTTCTTCTCCAACCAGATGCGCCCGAGGAGCTCCCCGAGCAAGCGAGCTCGCCCGTGGCCCCTGCGTTCCTCGCGCTCGAGCGCCTTCCATGGCCTCCGCCACCTGCATCTGCTCGCGGACGCCACTGCCAGCGCGTTGGCGGTCACTAGCCCCTTCGCGCCACTGCTCCGCACTGCCTCCACAACCACCGAACCAGGAACGCCAAGGCCATCTTCGAGATTTTCGCCAAGTACCAGGAGATCGATGGATGGTTCATCTACGTGCGTGTGTGACCATCTTCGGCAAGGACCCGTGTACGACTACACAATGAACCGTGAAGTTCCACAAGATAACGTGTACCACTACCGTCGCCCCGAAGACGTTGGATTCGTCAAGTACCTCTCCAAAACGAACGTGTACAACTACTTCCACTACCGTCGCGATAACGTCTACTTCCACTACGGCACGAGTACAACTACTTCCACTACGACCCGCGAGTACCACTACTTCCCTCGACGAGATCGAACTACTCCGAAATGCACGCTTTGAAGGTATAACCCCGAGACGACCGCCCGTGAACGAATGCATGTGTTGTATGAGATGCTCGTGTTTGCACCGTGTCCGAGAGAGGTCTTTGCATCGTTCGCGTTTGCCATGCCGTCGAATTCGTGGGAACCCGGTAGTCGGGAGCACCCCACCATCTCTTGCGTGTTCTACACATCCGCACACTTCTCGTTTGCATCGGTATCTCAATCAAGTTATCGAGATCGATATGTTGCCGTGGCATCATTTTTGAATTCGTTGCCGTGGCACCCCTTTCGTTCCGCCACGGTGAAAAATGCTTCATAACATGCTTATGTCAACATTTTCATAAAAATTGCATATAACTTGCATATGTCATCCGCATCATGATAACAACAATTAAAATGTTTAAAATTTTTGTTGCATTAAATTGCTAAATGCATATGGGGATTTACCGGATTTGTTGTTTTTATATCCGGCCCCATTTAAATTGTTTAGATAGTTAGTTTAATTATGCTTCATCTCTTGCCATGTTTAATAATATTTAATATTGTTGGGTACAAAACTGAGAGAGAACTAAATAATTTATGTGGTGTTTCGTCAATATGCAACTCATTGCATATTGGGCTCCATTTAACTTGTAGTTTTGTTTGTGCATATTGCCATGCCATGCTATTTAAACCGGACATGCATCATACTTGGTTGTGCATCATGCCATGTTTGTGCTTGTTGGTTTACTATGTTGTTTGTTTCTTTCCGGGTTGCTTCTCTCGTTAGCTTCGGTTTCATTCCGGAGTTGTGAGGATTCGTTCGACTTCGTCCGTTTGTCTTCTTCATGGACTCGTTCTTCTTCCTTGCGGGATTTTAGGCCAGATGACCATACCCTCGAAATCACTTCTATCTTTGCTTGCTAGATGCTCGCTCTTTTGCTATGCCTATGCTATGATGCCTATCACTTGCTTATCATGCCTCCCATATTGCCATGTCAAGCCCCTAACCATCCTTTCCTAGCAAACCGTTGTTTGGCTATCTTACCGCTTTGCTCAGCCCCTCATATAGTGTTGTTAGTTGCAGGTGAAGATGAAGTTTGTTCCTTGTTGTAACATGGAGATGTTGTTCCTTGTTGGAACATGTTTACATGTTGGGATATCAGAATATCTCTTATTTAATTAATGCATCTATATATTTGGTAAAGGGTGGAAGGCTCGGCCTTATGCCTGGTGTTTTGTTCCACTCTTGCCGCCTAGTTTCCGTCATACCGGTGTTATGTTCCTTGATTTTATGCTCCTTACACGGTTGGGTGATTTATGGGACCCCTTGACAGTTTGCTTTGAATAAGACTCCTCCAAAGAAGGCCCAACCTTGGTTTTACCATTTGCCACCTAAGCCTTTTTCCCTTGGGTTCTGCAGACTCAAGGGTCATCTTTATTTTACCCCCGGGCGGTGCTCCTCAGTGTTGGTCCAAACTAGAGCACCGTCTTGGGACCATTCCTTGGCAACTTGGATTACGTCGGTACCTGTACGCTTAGCTTATCCGGTGTGCCCTGAGAACGAGATATGTGCAGCTCCTATCGGGATTTGTCGGCACAGCGGGTGGCTTTGCTGGTCTTGTTTTACCATCGTCGAAATGTCTTGTAGCCGGGATTCTGAGACTGATCGGGTCTTCACGGGGAGAAGGAATATCCTTCGTTGATCGCGAAAGCTTATCATGGGCTAAGTTGGGACACCCCTGTAGGGTATTATCTTTCGAAAGCCGTGCCCGCGGTTATGAGGCAGATGGGAATTTGTTAATGTCCGGTTGTAGAAAACCCGAAGTTGATCTTAATTAAAATACATCAACCGCGTGTGTAACCGTGATGGTCTCTTCTCGGCGGAGTCCGGGAAGTGAACACGGTGTTGGAGTTATGTTTGATGTAGGTTGTTCTAGGATCACTTCTTGATCATAGTTGTTCGACCATGCTTTTACCTCCTCTTCTCGCTCTCTTTTGTGCATGGTAGCCACCATATATGCTAGTCGCTTGCTGCAGCTCCACCTCACTACCTTCTCCTACCTATAAGCTTAAATAGTCTTGATCTCGCGGGTGTGAGAGTGCTGAGTCCCCGTGACTCACAGATACTTCCAAAACCAGTTTGCAGGTGCCGATGAAACCGTGCAGGTGACGCATCCGAGCTCAAGGAGGAGCTCGATGAAGATCTTGTTCATTGTGTTGTTTCGTTTCAGTTGATCATTAGTGGAGCCCAGTTGGGACGATCGGGGATCTGTGTAGCATTTGGGGTAGTCTTCTTTTATTTTGGTTCCGTAGTCGGACCTTGATTGTACCTGTATGATGTAATGCTTTACTCATGTATTGTGTGAAGTGGCGATTGTAAGCCAACTATGTATCTCTTTCCCTTATGTATTACATGGGTTGTGTGAAGATTACCTCACTTGCGACATTGCTTTCAATGCGGTTATGCCTCTAAGTCGTGCTTCGACACGGGATATATAGCCGCATCGAGGCGTTATAAGTTGGTAATCGAGCCATCCCGACTTAGGAGCCCCCGCTTGATTGTTTCTTTGGCGTTGTTGAGTCTAGAACAAAAATGTTTTGAGTCTTAGGATTATATATCGGAGAGTAGGATTCTTTTTACTCCTCAGTCCCTTCGTCGCTCTGGTGAGGTCTCCTGACGTAGAAGTATTGACTTTCCTCTCCTCAAATTTCACTAAAATTTTTTTTTAGGATCACGCGAGTATCTTGGAATTGTTCCGATGGTTTTGTGACGAGAACATTGTTCTTGGTGCCTCCTGACATTTAGGGGTTGTGGCAGTGTCCCGGGGAGTTGAGCTCCGAGGTGTTGTCGTCACAATTTTATCGTTGTAGTTCTGGAATACCTGAGCTTTGCCGACATCGAAAATCTCTTTTGTACAGTTGTTGGTGACATAACCTCGATAACCCAGTACTGTGGCGAGCTCGAGAGTATTGCCATAGCTTGTATAACGGATGCTTTTCGAAGGTTGAGGTACACGATTTCCGGAGTTTTCTTGGTTATGTGTTGAAGGATGGATACAATGGATCTAGGTATTGTAAGTTTGGGTGATATATTTTGTGTCCCTGATCCCCAACACCTGATTGCATAACCAGAAAGTTTGGGAGTTTAAAAGTGGGAATTCAAGTATCTCAGAGGATATCTTTCCAATGACACATGATACGATATGGGATCTATCATATGTTTGTTTCCGCTTATCTCGCAAGCCAAATCCTTTGTTTTGTTTTTGTTTTGTGGTATTCGAGTTGCTTCAATGTCAAGTGTTGATTCCATACCTTATTCTAAGCGGTGTTCTCATATTTCTATGTGAACACTAATCCTTCTTGATCATGGAGGTTGCCATGTTAATTCCTTTCCAACCGACGTGCTTCTGTTCAAGTGGATCCGATCATTTCAACATTCGCGAGATCAATTCTAAGCTTTTCTCAACTTTGTTCGTTTCATCCGCCCCCAAGTTGCCTTTGTTTTCCCGCCCTCCCACCCCTTTTTCTTCAAGGACTCAGATTTCTTAATCAAGTATCCATTTTATTGAGGGAAGTTTCTTCATTCTTTTCCTTTAATGTTTTATCCGGTGATTTCTCATGAAGACGCTATGGAAGCTTCAATCTTATCATTGTTCCATTCTAATTTTCTTCTCCGGTGGATTTAGTTCAAGATTTCGGTGTTGATCTTATCCCTTTTCCTCTTTTCACAATGTTTTCTCATGCCGGTGCACCTCTTAATTTTTCACTTCTTGTTATTCATTTGTTTCCGGAGTGCTAAAGATTATCTCAGAAGATTCGTGTTTCCATTCTTAACCCGTTCAAGTTATTTCGAGTTTGTTATCTCATTCAAGCCATTTAAATCAAGCGGTGCAATCTCCCTTTCAAGCAATCGTTCAACGGTGGTTCTTTTGAGTGGGCCCTAACCCACAGGTCTTTTCCCAGGATCTTACCTGAGTCTTCTAATTTATCTGGAGCGATTCTCAAATTCTTTTCAAGTGTGACGTAAGAATGAATTTTCATCAGTCACAGGCCTTCTCCAAGGTCGCTTTCAAAAAAGAATTTCTCATCTTTGGCTCAACCTTTCCTCTTTTAATCCTTCCGGAGTTTCTCAACAATTCATGGTGATGTTTCTCATCGTCATTCTCAACATGTGAAGACCAAAGAAGAGTTCCTCCTAATCCTTAACCGTTCTTCCAAAGATGCGTAGTTCAAGTTTGATGCCATCCTCTCATAATTGTTTTCGATTGTGGGAATTCTTTTCACCCATCCGGAGCATTTCATGAGTTGTTTCCATTTCTTTCCTCCGAAGGCCATCATGTCATAATTCTTCATTCTCAGCGTGTAGCTACCGTTCTCCAAATCTTACTGGTGAATCATTCAAATATCCTCTAATCAGTTCATGATCTCTTCATTCTCTTGTATCTAAATCCCCTCAAGTATCTTCGTTCATTTTCTAATTCTTCCCAAGGTTTCGCTATCTTTTCTTTGTTTGTTTTTCTCAATTCTTACGGTGGTTCGTTCAAGATTTCACTTCCTTCGTTATCATATTAATTCATTTGTTATTTCCAAATCCCACCGATGGTTCCATCAATACCTTCTCAAGTTTGCGCTATATCTCTATCTGTAATCATTTTTCAATGAGAATAAGTAGTCTGCCAAATCCTTTGCTTGTCATCAATCTAAATTGGTGAAGGATAAGCATAACATAATTCTCGTTCTTTTTTCATCCAAGTCATTAATTCCTTCTTTCGGAGTGTGTTCATGATGAATAAATTCTCGGTTTCAATTGTTTCATCTTTTCTTTTCCCGGAGTTCCAAGCTCTCATAATCACGAAGATCCATCTAAATCATTGCAAGGCTTCACCTTGTGTTTTCAACTTCTCTTTCTTTCTATCACCCTTTTGTTTACGGAGTTCTTCATGGAGGCTCTACATGATGGTTCGTCAAGGATTCTTTTCATTCTTCAATTGTTCTTCAAGATTTCTCTCGGAGTTAAGATCCGTCAAGCCATACTTCAAAATAAACATGGTGTTCCAACACAAGTTTTGTTTTGAGGAGTTCAAGTATACTTCATCTTGCATTCCGAAGTGCAATTCTTTCTACCTTATCTCTTGAGATGGTGTTATGTCATTCTTGACAATTTTCCTTCATGCTTCATGATTCACATGTTGTCAAGAATGAGGTATTTTAAATCCATCAATCTCTTCATTGGAGTTATCTTGGGTTATATTTCACCTAAAGCTTTCCCTAAGGATTGTTGCTATCTATGGTTCTTATAAGTGACCCAAGTTCTTCATTTGTCCTCTCGGTGAAATAAGTTTCTCGTCTCCTTGTTGATATCAATCCAATCGTTTGTTTACGTTGGTGGCAGAAGGTCACCTCATAATGTTGAGATGTTTCCATAAGTCCACTACAAGGTTATTCTTTTCGTTGTTGGTTTTCCAACAACTTCGTTCTATCCTTCTTTTTAAGGGTGCTTTCCAAACTCATTTGTGGTAGAAATTGTCATTTTCTTCTCCATTCCTTTATTCCAATGATCTATCTTCAATTTTTCTTCCGGAGGCATTGTGATGTTGCTCTCTTCGACCCATCATCTTGTTTTGTCAAGACCATGTTCTTTTCATGCTTATCCATTTAACCGAAGTGTTGTGTCATCTCTTCAAGTTCTTTTCATCTTATCAAGCTTTCCTTCTTCCTTCAGTCGGAGTGCTGCCCAAATTATATCAATCTTATTCCTTCTCTATCTAGTTTTAACCGGAGTGGTTTCAATATCTATCTTATCACTAAAACTCTTGGTTCTCGTCGTATCCCTTGTTCCTCTTTTCTAATGGAGTGTTTTCAACTTTGTTCATCTTCGTTGTGTTCTTTCTTTCAACTTTTCAACCTCTCAAAGTTATTTGGTTTCACTCATTTGTCAAAGAAGCAACTTAGTTTTTACCTCTTCTCTTCCTCTTCCGTTTCTCTCCGGCGCCATCCTAGATCTCGGGACGAGATCCTCTTGTAGTGGTGGAGTGTTGTAACGCCCCAAGACCGACGCTTCAGATGCCTTACTTGTTTTCCGAGATTCGTCGTGCGATTTGTTTTGTTCGTTGCATTCATCCTTGCATCATGTCATCATGCAACCCCTTTTGAAAACTCACCTAAATAAATTGCATAGATCGTTGATCTATTTAAATCGACGGATATTCACATGGTGATTTCTCTTGAAAACATATTCAAAGTCTCCTACTATTATTAGGGAGCTATAATAAAATGATTCCATTTTTTCGGTATCACCATAACACACTTGCAAATAATTCTCCATGCCTTTGTTATCTCATTTCTTGGTCTCCAACCTTGCCCATAAATTATTTCGTCATTTTCCGAAGCTCCACCAAAAATCCGAACCCATTTGAATTAAATTCAAATGAGTTTGAATTTACATCTTTCAACCGTGGCCTTTCTATTTTTCTTGGAACGAGCATATTTTTATGAGTCCGGGAAAAATACCCTCCTGCTCAAGCTCCACCTCTAACCTCTTTTTCTTTTCTTTCTCATCTCTGTTTTGTTTTTTTTTGGTTTTTTAGAGTGAGAGAGAGCCTAGCAGGCCATCTAGGCCCATCTGCAGCCCAGCTCCTCCATGGCCCATGGCCCAACCGCGCACCGCTGTTAACCCTAGCCCCGACCGATCCCAGCCCCCATGCATCTCTCTCCCTCGTCTCCTCCCTCGCGCCGCCAGCGCCTGATCCCCTCGCCCCACGTACCCATCGAGCCACGCCTTGCCCGATTCCCTTCTCACCCATTCGTCCCCGCGCCTCCCCGTCGACCACGTCGCCTCCGCACCTCCAGCCGGACATCGGAGCCCGCTCGTTGCCGCCGGGCTTCGCCTTGCCGCGCTGCCCCAGGACGTCGCTCCCCTGCCGTCTCCGGCGCCGCAGCACCGGAGCTTCCCTTCCCCGCGACCCCGAGCCCCAAGCGCCCGCCTCTCCTCTGCTACGCCCGCACTCTCGCTGCGACTTCTCCGCGTGGCGACCTCCATCGCGCCTCCCTGCTTAGTCCGTACGCCGAGCCACCAGGCTCCATGTCGCCCTCGCCTCGTCGGCTTCTTCTCTGACCAGATGCGCCCGAGGAGCTCCCCGAGCGAGCGAGCTTGCCCGTGGCCTCTGCGTTCCTCGCGCTCGAGCGCCTTCCATGGCCTCCGCCACCCGCATCTGCTCGCGGACGCCACTGCCAGCGCCTTGGCGGTCACTAGCCCCTTCACGCCACTGCTCCGCACTGCCTCCACAACCACCGAACCAGGAACGCCAAGGCCATCTTCGAGATTTTCGCCAAGCACCAGGAGATCGATGAATGGTTCATCTACGTGCGTGTGTGACCATCTTCGGCAAGGACCCGTGTACGACTACACAACGAACCGTGAAGTTCCACAAGATAACGTGTACCACTACCGTCGCCCCGAAGACGTTGGATTCGTCAAGTACCTCTCCAAAACGAACGTGTACAACTACTTCCACTACCATCGCGAGAACGTGTACTTCCACTACGGCACGAGTACAACTACTTCCACTACGACCCGCGAGTACCACTACTTCCCTCGACGAGATCGAACCACTCCGAAATGCACGCTTTGAAGGTATAACCCCGAGAAGACTGCCCGTGAACGAATGCATGTGTTGTATGAGATGCTCGTGTTTGCACCGTGTCCGAGAGAGGTCTTTGCACGTTCCGCGTTTGCCATGCCGTCGACCCATGGGAACCCGGTAGTCGGGAGCACCCCACCATCTCTTGCGTGTTCTACACATCCGCACACTTCTCGTTTGCAACGGTATCTCAATCAAGTTATCGAGATCGATATGTTGCCGTGGCATCATTTTTGAATTCGTTGCCGTGTCACCCCTTTCGTTCCGCCACGGTGAAAAATGCTTCATAACATGCTTATGTCAACATTTTCATAAAAAATGCATATAACTTGCATATGTCATCCGCATCATGATAACAACAATTAAAATGTTTAAAATTGTTGTTGCATTAAATTGCTAAATGCATATGGGGATTTACCGGATTTGTTGTTTTTATATCCGGCCCCATTTAAATTGTTTAGATAGTTAGTTTAATTATGCTTCATCTCTTGCCATGTTTAATAATATTTAATATTGTTGGGTACATAACCGAGAGAGACCTAAATAATTGATGTGGTGTTTCGTCAATATGCAACTCGTTGCATATTGGGCTCCATTTAACTTGTAGTTTTGTTTGTGCATATTGCCATGCCATGCTATTTAAACCGGACATGCATCATACTTGGTTGTGCATCATGCCATGTTTGTGCTTGTTGGTTTAGTATGTTGTTTGTTTCTTTCCGGGTTGCTTCTCTCGTTAGCTTCGGTTTCATTCCGGAGTTGTGAGGATTCGTTCGACTTTGTCCGTTTGTCTTCTTCATGGACTCGTTCTTCTTCCTTGCGGGATTTCGTGCAAGATGACCATACCTCGAAATCACTTCTATCTTTGCTTGCTAGATGCTCGCTCTTTTGCTATGCCTATGCTACGATGCCTATCACTTGCTTATCATGCCTCCCATATTGCCATGTCAAGCCCCTAACCATCCTTTCCTAGCAAACCGTAGTTTGGCTATGTTACCGCTTTGCTCAGCCCCTCTTATAGCGTTGTTAGTTGCAGGTGAAGATGAAGTTTGTTCCTTGTTGGAACATGGAGATGTTGTTCCTTGTTGGAACATGTTTACATGTTGGGATATCACAATATCTCTTATTTAATTAATGCATCTATATATTTTGTAAAGGGTGGAAGGCTCGGCCTTATGCCTGGTGTTTTGTTCCACTCTTGCCGCCCTAGTTTCCGTCATACCGGTGTTATGTTCCTTGATTTTGCATTCCTTTTGGGTGATTTATGGGACCCCCTTGACAGTTCGCTTTGAATAAGACTCCTCCAGCAAGGCCCAACCTTGGTTTTGCCATTTGCCACCTAAGCCTTTTTCCCTTGGGTTCTGCAGACTCAAGGGTCATCTTTATTTTACCCCCCGGGCCAGTGCTCCTCCGAGTGTTGGTCCAAACTAGAGCACTGTGCGGGACCATTCCTTGGCAACTTGGATTACGTCGGTACCTGTATGCTTAGCTTATCTGGTGTGCCCTGAGAACGAGATATGTGCAGCTCCTATCGGGATTTGTCGGCACAGCGGGTGGCTTTGCTGGTCTTGTTTTACCATCGTCGAAATGTCTTGTAGCCGGGATTCCGAGACTAATCGGGTCTTCCCGGGGAGAAGGAATATCCTTCATTGATCGCGAGAGCTTATCATGGGCTAAGTTGGGACACCCCTGCCGGGTATTATCTTTCGAAAGTCGTGCCCGCGGTTATGAGGCAGATGGGAATTTGTTAATGTCCGGTTGTAGAAAACCCGAAGTTGATCTTAATTAAAATACATCAACCGCGTGTGTAACCGTGATGGTCTCTTCTCGGTGGAGTCCGGGAAGTGAACATGGTGTTGGAGTTATGTTTGACGTAGGTTGTTCTAGGATCACTTCTTGATCATAGTTGTTCGACCGTGCTTTTGCCTCCTCTTCTCGCTCTCTTTTGCGCATGGTAGCCACCATATATGCTAGTCACTTGCTGCAGCTCCACCTCACTACCTTCTCCTACCCATAAGCTTAAATAGTCTTGATCTCGCGGGTGTGAGATTGCTGAGTCCCCGTGACTCATGATACTTCCAAAACCAGTTTGCGGTGCCGATGAAACGTGCAGGTGACGATCTGAGCTCAAGGAGGAGCTCGATGAAGATCTTGTTCATTGTGTTGTTTCGTTTGAGTTGATCAAGAGTGGAGCCAGTTGGGACGATCGGGATCTGTGTAGCATTTGGGGTAGTCTTCTTTTATTTTGGTTCCGTAGTCGGACCTTGATTGTACCTGTATGATGTAATGCTTTACTCATGTATTGTGTGAAGTGGCGATTGTAAGCCAACTATGTATCTCTTTCCCTTATGTATTACATGGGTTGTGTGAAGATTACCTCACTTGCGACATTGCTTTCAATGCGCTTATGCCTCTAAGTCGTGCTTCGACACGTGGGAGATATAGCCGCATTGAGGGCGTTATAAAAGAAGATCCAGCGGTGAATAAACCTTCTGAGACACAGTCCAAGTGCCGGCGCCCTAAACGCCGTTCTAAGCCTCGTCGCTCGAAAGATGGCAACACTGGCACCAGAGAAAATAGTACTCCGGACGACGCCGAAAACAATGAAGACCCTGTTGGAGCTACATCGGAACAGGAGGAACAAGACAACGGGCAAGATAACCCTAATAAACAGGCCGTGCCCCGTGACCCGGATGACAATAGTTATCGTCCAATTTCCGAGAGCGAGGACAATGACGAGGAGCTCTGGCAGCCGAACACTGGGGTGGGGGGGGGGCAGAAGAAATTTCCCCCTCAAGTCAAAACGGTGAACATGATATATGCTACACACATCCCCAAAAGGGAGTGCAAGCGAGCACTCAGCGACGTCTACGCGGTAGATCCAGTCGCCCCAAAATTCAATCCACGGTCGTCATTCCTGATCACCTTCGATCGTCGAGATCATCCAACTAGTATCTGGCATGGTGGTTCAGCCGCACTGGTCCTCGACCCGATCATCGACGGATTTCACCTAACGCGAGTCTTAATGGACGGCGGTAGCATCCTCAACCTGCTCTATCAGGACATAGTACGGAAGATGGGCATTAATCCCTCACGAATCAAACCCACAAAGACTACCTTTAAAGGAGTCATACCAGGCGTAGAGGCCCATTGTACGGGCTCAATCACGCTGGAGGTGGTCTTCGGTTCCCCAGACAACTTCCGAAGCAAAGAGTTAATCTTCGATATCGTCCCCTTCCGCAGCGGCTACCACGCACTGCTCGGGCGAACCGCATTTGCTAGATTCAACGCGTTACCACATTATGCTTTACTCAAGCTCAAGATGCCCGGTCCACGCGGCATCATTACAGTAAATGGAAACACGGACGTTCCCTCCGCACAGAGGAGCACACCGCAGCCCTAGCAGCGGAAGTACTGAGCGGCCTTCTCAAGCAGCACCATAATCTGGCTGCCGAACCCCTGGACAACGTCAAGAAGATCCGGACTACACTGCAACAAGGCAGCTCGGTTCGTCAAGAGCTGAATTAGAAATTCGGCCTCCATCCCATCACGCACATAACTATGCACTTAAAATCCCATGGGTACTGACGGAGGCATAACTCGCTCGCGACCCACAGTGCAGCTTGACCGACCCTGGGATTTGTGCGCCTTTAATTTTCCTTTTCATTTCAGGTTTTTCCCTTTTCAAGGTCTATGTGGACGGCCCGCTCATAGAACACACCAAGGAGCCAAGGAGCTCTGGCATACAAGGGAATCCCCAGGTGGTCTCTACTAAACGATTGTCGTACCTGTTTTACTTCCCCGCACGCAGCTCGCCCATGGTAGCGGCATATTAAATAACCTTACTTGCTTATCGCTTTACTTGCACAAAGTACGCCTCGGCGTACTAATTGCATCACAATGGTGAATAAATGGTGGCGTCACCTTATTACTTCATTTTCCTGTTTTCTCACCTTTGTACTTATTACTCATCACACATGTACACCATGGTACGTATTACTACGCCAGGGGCTTCATTACGCCTCGCATTACGGCAATAAAAGTCCGAACACTTTTACAGTGCAGTTCGGCACCCCGAACTGATAGCATTATATGCATCAGCTCCGAATCATGTCTTTGGTCAATAGTTGGGTTGCCCGGCTCCTGTGCTTACTACCTTACATTCCGCTATATCGGCTAGGGTAGTAAAGGGATAACTACTGCGATTGTGTCCCGGTTCTTCCGGATGAGCACCTCAGTAGAGAAAGCTAAAAACTGATTGTCATGATGCGGCGAGAGCTGGTCAGCTGTTCAAGAGGTCCAAAATTGTTAGAGTTTTTTCCGCTTCTTACGAAGAATCGGTTCTCCTGATTAGGCGAGTACAACGCCCCTAGTTCGGCAATCCGAATACCAGGGGCTTCGCCGACTTTCTTAATTGTCAAGCTCCTATGGCTAAGTGAGGGCGGCAAAGGCCGCATAGTCTGATTGCCTTGTTCGATGCTCTAAACACCTCCTTTAAAGACCAGAATGTGGAGTAAAGAGTGTTTAGATTTATCCCGAACACCCCCGTACTATCTATGAGTGGGGGGGGGGGAGCCAACGACTGGTCAACCCTCAGATTTCATAAACGGCCGCACAGGAGGTAAAACGTAAATCAAAAGCATTATATTACATAACATCATCGTTCCATATTACAGCACAAGATAATACAAATGTTCTCATGGGAATATGACATCCTTCGAACATTGCTCCGCCACAAGGCGGGATCCCTCCAGGACACCATCAAAATAGAGCTCGGGTCGACGATGCTCCTTGCCCTCCGGCGGCCCCTCGGTCATCAGCTTCTTGGCATC
Organism: Aegilops longissima; assembly: GCA_021605205.1. Lineage (NCBI taxonomy): Eukaryota > Viridiplantae > Streptophyta > Magnoliopsida > Poales > Poaceae > Aegilops > Aegilops longissima. The sequence continues at coordinate 643,206,287 of CM038682.1, read as the reverse complement.
TAGCTTTGCCCAATTCGTCTTGACGTGAGCAAACGCCATACACGCACTACATACCGACCGCTTCATGGCTTCGAGCCGTGGACAGGCACTTACAAGCCGATTAACAAGCCCGAAGTAGCTGCTAGGTACAGGCTTGGCAGGCCATAGCCGGACTATCAAGTCCCTCATGGCTAGCTCCGCCAACCTGTGCAGCTCGACCAACTGCTTCAACTGGTCGCTGAAGGGCACCGGATGTTTGGGTCCAAGATATTGGGACCAGAATAGCTTCCCGTCGACATCCCTTCTTCGGCTCTATAATGCTTAGCAGCATCTGATATACTGCACGGCAGATCCATAAACGCCCCTGGAAAACCCAAATTCGGATAAGTACAAGGAATGTTTCTTCTATGTACTTGCTTTGCATGGTGAAAGACTTACCCGCCGCAATCTTCTTGGCCGCCTGAATTTCCTGGAGGGCGTTCTGGGCTTCGGCTCGTGCATCCTATGCGCTGTGGCGAGCCTTCGCCAGTTTGGATTCTTGCGCCTTACAATCGCGCTCCAAAGACTCAAATCACTCGATCGTGCCCTGGAGCTGTTGCTGCGCCTCGCCAACCCGGGCCTCATGCTTCTCGCGCGCGACATGTTCCTTGGCCGCTTTGACCTCGGCCTTGGCTAACACCTTCTTGAGGGCTGCCACCTCGGTTGTGGCCCCTAATAACGTTTATAATACCTTAGTCTGGACGGACTATTCCTTTTTTTTCTTAAAATGTACCCGCAGGTTACTACATACCTTGGCTATCCTCCAGCTGCTTCTTCGTGAGGCCGAGCTCCTCCTCGGCTTGCTCCAGCTTCCGCTTCTGTCCGGAGACCTCCGCAGCATGAGAGGCGGCAGCCTGCAGCGATACCTGCTTATTCACATAGACAACTTATGTTAGACTCCTGCGATATTTCTTCTTGATCCTTTGTTCGCCTTTTTTCTTCCCGAACACCAAACAGAGCATCAGGGGCTACTATCTATACTGTGATACTCTTCCTAAAACCACATTACTTACCTCAAAGCCCGATAAAAGGCTAGTGCAAGCTTCGGTTAGTCCGCTTTTGACGAACTGAACCTTCTCTATCACCGTGCCCATAAGGGCGTGGTGTTCATCCACAATAGAGGCGCCTCGTAGCACCTCCAGTAGATTATCCGGTGCCTCTGGTTGGACAGAGGTCACCGGCGGAACAGGCACATTCCCTCCTTTTGGGGAATGCCGTTCGCTGGACTCCGGAGCCGCATAGATCTCCGTAATGGTATCCGGCTCCGGTCCGAAGAGAACTCGGCCCCTTTCACCAGTCCCCATAGGGGCTTTTTCCTCCATGTGTCCGGCGACTGAGGAATTGTCCTGGGGCGCCACCCCGACGATCTACGGAAGCTCCCCCCGGTCGGGAAAGGTCTCTTGCGACACCACCTCGTCATCACCCTTGGGAGAGATGGAATGCGCAGGTGGCGGAGACATGCTAGCCATCTCCTTTGAGTCTAGTGATCCCATTGTCGAGGATCGCGGGGAGCCGTCGCGTGCCGGACTGCAATGACAAGGTTTGAGATACATCAATATTACAAAACCAGGAAAGCCAGACATTTTTAGATTCTGGTACTTCCGAGGTGGCCTGAGGCTTGGTCCGGCAAGGTCGCTCTGGACTGCTATCAACATCCCACGCGGGGTTATCCGTGAGGGAGCCTTTTACCCTGTTAGACGCTTTCGCCTCCGGGTTTGTGGGGGGCGCTCTCTTCTTCCTCCCCACTTCAGGTGGGGAGTCGTTTTCTTCTTCCTCTTCGTCATCATCGTCAGCGGACGAAGAGGAAGTCTCGCTTTCAGACGTCACGTCCGGACTGCCTTTTCGGCGAGGGCCCTTCTTGGCCCCTATGACCGCCTTCTTGGTCGTCTTCTCGGGCACCTCATAACGTGTAGGGAAAAGCATTTTCGTTAGTAATGGGAATTCTTGGTCTTCGGGCAGCGGAGTCGGACAGTTAATCTCTTGTGCTACCTTGATCCAGGCCTTTAAATAGGGGTAGGAGAGCTTAGGCTTTTTCTCAAAATATGCTATTATTGGGTAATCCTTGAAAACATTAAAGGAACTTACCAAGTTAGCCTAGCATTTTGAGCTAAGCCCGCGATCTTCGGTCATGGGCGGTGGCGTCTCGCCGGCCTCGAGGAGCACTTTCCTGATTTCTTCGTGCGTCGTGCCGAAGAGCTCTAGCAGCGTCTGGTGCTTGACTGGATCGTACTCCCACAAATAGCAGGTCCGGCATTGACACGGAAGGACCGGACGAATGGGCATGACCTGGACCACGTTGACGAGCTTGATCTTCCTGTCTATCATATTCTGGACGCACGTCTAGATCCCAGACAGCTCGTCCGGGGGACCCCAAGTTAGGCCCCTCTCTTGCCAGGAGGTGAGCCGCATCGGGATTCCGGATCAGAATTCGGGGGCCGCCGCCCAGTTGGCGTCACGCGGCTCGGTGATATAGAACCACCCCGATTGCCATCCCTTCACCATCTCCATGAATGTGCCTTCGAGCTGTAACGCTATGATCTTGCCCAAAGATGGCGCCTCAAGACTCGCTTGTTGGCCGCTCACCACCTTTGGCTTCACATTGAAGGTCTTCAGCCATAGGCCGAAATGAGGCGGGATCCGGAGAAAGGCCTCGCATACGACAATGAATGTCGTGATATTGAGAATGAAGTTAGGAGCTAGGTCATGAAAGTCTAGCCTGTAGTAAAACATCAGGCCACGGACGAAGGGGTGAAGAGGGAAGCCCAGCCCGCGGACCAAATGTGTAAGAAACACAACCCTCTCGTGGGGCTCTAGAGTAGGGACGATCTGTCCCTTGGCCGGGAGTCTGTGAGCTATCTCCTTGGCCAGATATCCGGCCTCCCGGAGCTCTTTGATATCACTCTTCTTGATGGAGGAGGCCATCCACTTGCCTCCAGCTCCAGATCTGGACATCTTGGGAGTACTTTCTCGGACAAGGGAAAAGCTAAAGACTTGGGCGCTGGAGCTCAGGGACGGAAGGACTGAGGAGGAACCGAGGTGTGGGTGAAGAAGGGGAATTCTCATCCCCTTATAAAGGCCATGACTATCAAGCGCCTCCTCACTCGCCTTAAACTCGCCTATTCCCAAGGGCCGTGCGAACGGCACGGTTGGGTCTCCCACGCCCGCATTGATGAGAATCCCGCAATAAGAGGACACGATCTCTGCTTCGACTGGACGTGCCAAAGGCAACCGCGTCTGGAAACGTGGAGCGGCAGACGAAAAACGGTTCGAAATTGTGACCGGTCAGGCGTGATGTCACGCTGCAAAAAAGTTGTCAGCGGATGGAACTTGTGTAAAATTATATTCTCTCTGCGTTTGTGTATGGTGTGTGACATGTCTGGATACTATCATCGCATCCGAATACTATCTTGGAGTTCGGAAAAAGGGGAACCCGCCTTGCAATGCCGAAGATAATCTGCGCGCCGGACTCCTCGTCATTGAAGCCGTGTTCGTGGGCTACCGAGGAGTCCTGACTAAGGGTCCTCAAGCGCCCGCCTGTTATCCATGGGCCGGACTGATGGGATGTGAAGACATGAAGGCCAAAGACTGTACCTATGTCCGGATTGGACTCTCCTTGGCGTGGAAGGCAAGCTTGGCGATTGACTAGGAAGATTCCTTCTTATGTAACCGACTCTATGTAAACCCTAGACCCCCGGTGGCTATATAAACCGGAGGGGTTAGTCCGGAAAGGAGACATTCATGACCATAGTCATACAGGCTAAGCTTCTAGGGTTTAGCCATTATGATCTCATGGTAGATCAACTCTTGTAATACTCATATTCATCAAGATCAATCAAGCAGGAAGTAGGGTATTACCTCCATAGAGAGGGCCCGAACCTAGGTAAAACATCGTGTCCCCCGTCTCCTGTTACCATCGATCCTAGATGCACAGTTTGGGACCCCCTACCTGAGATCCGTCGGTTTTGACACCGACAAGAGTAAGTAGAGAAGAGGAGAAGCGAATGTTGGATATGTCAGTTTCATTACTTGCAGAGTACCATAGCACCATATATGGTCATAGTCAACGTTTGGATTCGAACCAGCTACAGGAGCACGTCTCTCTTTTTTCTAAAACTCAGCAATGTCTCTTTGCTGGTACACTAGCTTGTTCTGTACGCCTTCTCAAGTCTTTGATTTTCTTTCTTTTTTTTGCGGGAAGGAAGGAGGAAAAAATTGAGAGTTCCTGGTCCTCGAACCCAGGGCCTCTTGGTTGAATACCAAGGGTGCTAGTCACTTATGTGGCGAACGTTCCCTGGGAGGAGGACGGTAGACGAACGCATTTTCCTTGCAAATTTAGTTGTGACGCAAGATCGAACGGTCGCAGTTTCGGGAATGTTACCAGGCGAACGAGCCTAGTTTTTATTTTCTTCCTATATATAAAAAAGTATGCTACTTGGTGCCGGCTTAGTCAACAAACGATTGTGCCAACCTTGACCGTTGGATTGACATTCAACATCTGTCGTGTTTGTTCAGTCTCTTCTTCCTTCAGCCGCCAAAGCCAAACCAGCGCCAGCGGGACGCCTGCTCCCACCTCCCACTGTTGGCTATGCTGCCGTGCACGCATCATGGCCACATCGCACCCTAAAACTCTGCGCATCTTCCCCGGCTCATGTTTGTTCCCGTCCGAGGCCTCAACATCGTCCTCCGCCTTGGTTCGCTCGCCACGGTGCCGCCCTCTAGTGTTGTCAACATGGTCAACAACCGAGAGGACTAAGGTGATGACTGTGCATGGTGAGGATGACAGTAGGGACCCAGTAGCGCGTGTAGTAATTTTGTTTTTTCAGGAAGGAGAAGGGAACTGGGTTGTGCGGGAGATGTGGCCCATCTAACCCAAGCTTTTATTTCATATGTTTAGCACATGACCAGCCCAGTTTGTTTTTTTTCCTTTCTGAAAATGGCTAGCCCAGCTATTTTGTTTTTTTGCAGAATAACCAACATAGGCCCACTTGCTTTTCTACGCCCTGCTGGGCCGGAAATCTTTCAAGACGAGGAGGGATGCATTTTGCCCAGAAAATGGGGTATAAGTAATAATAAATGGGCTGTAAAATAAAAAAATACAGCAAACATGCAATTAGTTCCAAAATATTGTTTTCTTTCGGATTTTGATATTTTAAATTTCATTATTTTTGTGCGGGTAAAATCTCGTTGGATTTAAATTAAGGTATGTTTAGTTTTTAAATTAATTTGAATCTAGCTAGAAATTTCAAGCTGTATGCTGTTTGGGACAGATTTGGAGGCTGACTTGTGGGTCTACTAGGTTGACGTGTACGAAAGTCTTTGTCAACTTAGTCCACAAACGATTCTAGCAGCAGTGACCGTCAGATGTTAACCCAACGGTCGTCCTGCTTCTTCAATATCTGATCTTCTTGCTCCAACTACCCAAACCAGCGCCGGTGGGACTGCCTGTTCCAGCCTCCCGTGTGGCCGGCTGTGCTGCCGCACAGGCCACACCGCCCCACCCTACTCCATTGTTGGCCAGACCATTCCTCTACTCACCCACACCTCCTGTTATTTTCCGGCGACGGCAGCCGGACCAAGAAACCTCAGATTCCCCACGTGCAGGGCAACCATCGCCGAAGTCTTCCCTGCTCCATGTCCTTCCATTCGTAGGCCTCGTCATCGTCCACCGCCCTGGTGCTCTCGGCGCGGCGTGGTCAACATGGTCAACGAACGACATCCATCGGACGTGGACTGTACGTGGAGAGGCTGACAGCTGGGTTCACGGCCACACATAATGAAATGCCTCCTTATTATGCGCAAAATAATGATTCCTCCACCTAACATCTGGGACCCACTGGAAGGGCCTCTGTATTTCACGAAAAAATGTTCCCCTCGCTGACAGGTCGGCCCCACCAGCTATATCTTCACACACAAGGAAGTGCCTCCTTATTACGCACGAAAAAATGAATACTCCCCCTGCTAGCTGGGACCCAACATAGTGGGAGGCTGACTTGGGCCTACAAAGTTGACGGGGACGGAGGGCTTTGTCAACTTGGTTAATATGAACGATTCTAGCTCCAGTGACCGTACGATGTCCATCCAATGGCCATAGTGCTTCTTCAACCTCTGGTCTTCTCGCTCCAGCCTCCCAAAGCAGCGCCGGTCATGCCGCCTGCTCCTGCCTCCCATGGCCGGGTGTGCTCCCGCGGAGGCCTCACCGTCCCCTACACTCACTCACACCCCCTGTTATTCTGCGACGACGGCAGCCTCACACCAAAGCCGAACCAGTGAACCCTCGTACTCCTCTCCGCATGGGCATCCACTGCCGCGTCTTCCCCGGCTCCGCGTAGTCCCCTTCCTAGGCCTCGCCGTCGTCCACCGCCCTAGTGCTCTCGACGTGGCGTGGTAAACATGGTAAAGGAACGACTTCCATCAGAAGAGTACTGTACATGGAGAGGCTAACAGCTGGGTCCACGGCCGTAGCAAGGAAGTGCCTCCTTATTACGCGGAAAATAATGATTCCTCCACCTGACAGCAGGGACTCACCTGACGGGCCATCGTATTTCACAAAAAAAATGTTTCACCCTGACTGCTGGGACCCACCGACTACATCTTTGCACGCAAGGAAATGCGTCCATATTACGGGCAAAAAAAATGATTCGCCCCCCTGACTGCATGGACCCACCAGCTACATCTTCGCATGCAAGGAAGTGCCTGATAGTCGGGACACACCCGGTTGAACTGTACGTAGCGTTGTCATTCTGGTCGTGAACGTGTATGTACATACTGGTCGATCGGTCTGTCTACAGTCTGCAGCGATGAACCGTGGCCGTGTAAGGAAGCGCATGTGTGGTAGTAGAGGCGCGCACGTGTGGTAGTAGAGGCGCGCACGTAGCATGTACATGTACGTACAGCGGCCAGGGTGCAAGAAAGTAAATACGTCCATATACGTACATACGGGCGGGGTCTCGAACGCCTACTCAAACATACGTATGGCCAGGGCTCGTGTACATGGATGTGGCTGGATCGGAATGGAGAAACTGCGTCGTCGTCATGTTCAAGCATGGGGAGGCAACGGAATGCGTCGTGTTCATCGGGAGGCAACATAACGCGTATTGTTCATCGGGAGCCAACCGGCTTGGACGGAACAACCGATGGAAACGAGGCCTGGCGTACCGCAGAACGGAGGAAACGGCCTTGTGTTCGATCGGCCACGGTGGAAACGGGATCCTATTCATCGGGAGGGGTGTGGTGTACCACAAAACGGAGCAAACGGACCTCCTACGATCGAAATGGGGTCCTGTTGATCAGGAGGGTGTGGCGTACTGCGAAACGGAGGAAACAAACTTGTGTTGGAGTGATACGGTCGTAACGGGGGTCCTATTCATGGAGAGGGGTGTGGTGTACCACAAAACGGGACTCCACGGGATACTGTTCATCTCCACTGTCGACCTCCTCCAGCCTCCACGAGCTACCGTTCATCCACCATCGACCTCCTCCAGCCTCCACCTGTGATTGTTCATCCACAGGCTCCTGTTCATCCAGCCTCCACCGCGTGCTCCTCCACCGGCTACTGTTCAACCAGCCCTCTCCACGGGGTCCTATTCAACCACCCCTCCATGGGCTACTGTTGAACCAGCCCTCCACCGGCTACTGTTCAACCAGCCCTCCACGGGGTCCTGTTCATCCACCGGCTCGATCAATCGAGGTACTGTTCATCTAGCAACAACGGGCTCTACTACCACGGGGTCCTGTTCATCCAACCCCCACAGGGAACTTTTCATCCAAACCCACCAACAACGCTCACTGTTCATCCAGAGGTAGCGTCGATCGGCTTCAATTAGCAGCAGTAGCGAAAGAATCGCTCGATCGGGTTTAGTTAACAGCCATCGATCGATCGCTCGGGTTCAGTAACACATAGCCTGTAGTGCAATCGCTCGGGTTCAGTTAGAGCCCAACGGCTCGCTCGGGTTCGGTTAGAGCGCAACGCCTCGCACACACACGCGTACATACGAGAGAAACGCGCATCACTCGGCCCTTGACCACCCACCATAACTGGGAACTCCCCTCATATTTTCCTCGCCCTCGCTTCTACCACGGTTTTCTCCGTCATGGACGGCCCAAAGAATGTCATGCAGCTGCATCTCCGGCCCAGCCAGGACAAAAAGCCCATTTTCTGTCATGATTTTTTGTCATAGAAGTAGGAACCCACCGCATCTATGATGATACCGGGTTTTGTCACAATTATCGTCATAAAAGTGTCATAAGCATGACAGGAAAAAAATTCGTTCGGCCCAAAATGTCTCGGATGTGTCTATTTTTTGTAGTGTCTACTACTAACACGGGAGGATTAGTATATTCTAATCTAAAATAGTTACAAACTTCAATGCAAGTAATGTACACTGTACTGATAGTGGAACCTACAGAGTACTTAGAATACAAGATTAAGGATGCAATTAACTTTTTATAGAGGGAGAATCATGCACTCAATTAACTCAAATGGATTGGACGTGACTCTATTATTCTCCAACGGCAACCGGCAAATTTCCTCCCGCGGGCCGGAGTAGGTTTCTCGGTTTGCATGCGGGTTTAACGGAGGGGTTTGATGGAGGCAAGGAGGCGTGTTCGGCCGGGCGTGCAGCGGGCGGCGTAGTACTATTCGATTTGACAGCTACTAGTATATTATAAAAAAGAAAGAAGAGTAGTAGAGATAGAGATAAGAGTAGAGATAGAGAGTACTCCCTCCTTTCTAGTTTATAAGGCTTATCTCAAAATCTTAGTTTTTCCATTTTATAAGGCTCAATTTGGTTGTTTCCCATCACAAGTTCAGATTCCAAGGTGCATTAAATAATTGCATGCAAGTATTAAGAGGAAATTGACAAATGCATGTACTTTATGCATGCATGCATTGCAATGAATACATTGGTAAACATAAATTTTTGAGGAAAACAAGAGTATTAATTGGGTGCTTTTGCAAATTACAAAAAGTATTCCACCACTCACCATCTACCTTGGTTGGTGAGATTTTTGAATTGAGCCCTATAACCTGCGAAGGAGGGAGTAGGGAGGAGCACCATCTATTGCTTCGTGTGCTACTCCTGCGCTCCATTCGGCCGCCGCAACCTCCCCAACAGCCACTCCCTCCTGCGCTCCATTCGGCGGGCGCTGTTGAAATTTGGGGAGAGCACTCGCGCGACTGCTGGCAACGACGACTTCACCAACGACGACTTCTTCCCGGACCTCGGCAACCTCTTCCTCAACGACATGGGCGACAACCTCAACGCCAACGATGCTGCTCCCATTGCACCGTATGTGTTTCTGTCCTTCCTATTCGAAATCGTGGTAGAATTCATGTTTCTATTATGTGTCCTAGATTTGATATGTTCATCTACTATGCTAGTCCACATGATTAGTTTAATCTCTGTTATAACCGTCATGATTTATTTTGTGCTTATTCAGACTAAATCTCGTAGTAACTTGCTCATATATTCAACTGGCGCACCGTCCCCTACAGCCACTCCCATTTCATGGACGGCCTGGTCGATGCCTCCAAGGAGCCCTCCGTCTACTTCTATGAGTGCCCGATGCCATTTTGGGGCTCGCCGGCGGACCTCGTGCATCACCTCACATAGTCGTCCGTCTATCACTACTGGCCCTTGGCAGAGAACATCAAGTACGAGACGTGCTACCCGTTCACCGTGCCAGAGTAGCTGGAGGATCACCGCCGCCTGCTAGTCTCGGAGGAGGACGACAGCTACTTCCTCTTGATCGTGGGCACCGGCGAGCCCCGCGTAGGCTGCTGCCCCGTCTGTTAAGTGTGCGTCAGGGGCGACGCCACTAGCGCTGACACTGACACGAGGCCTATGTAAGGGTGTGTTCTCACTGTTACTACCCCTCCGAGTTACGTGGGCGGCAACACTGGCTACAGGAAGCTGCCTAGGACTGTGCTGAGCTGGGACCTTCCCGCTGATGTGGACATGCAAGACGCATGGTATGACCCCCCCCCCCCATCATGGGGCACGGGGACTCCAAGGAGGTTCACCTGGACATATGCATTACCAAGTTAAATGTTGATCATTAGTCTTCTCTCAATGTAATCTGCTGTCTAAACATGTGGAGACTTCCACGCATGATCTTGATCTATTGGAGTATCGCGCATGAATAGAAGTGTATCCATTTATGGTTTACTCTAGAATCTTCCATGTATGAAATTTTTACTGCAGTACTCGTGAAAGATTTATGATGAACCGTTTCTTACATCTCCTCTGCCCGCTTCCAAGTCATCCTGAATTAATCCCTCCGTCTAGGTGTATAAGGGCATGGTTAATACATAATAGCATAGCCAACTGTTGACTATAAGAAAGTGCCATGTCATCTGTAGCCAACATGTATAACAATCGATACTCAAAAACTAATTCTTAAAGATCATTTCTTGCAAAGCACAATAGGTGTTATTTCTTCACAAGTGTTGGATGCAGGTTGAACAGTTGAACGCTTTTGTTTGCAAAAGATACTTTTTTTTATCTATTTCACCCGGATGTTTGTGACCTCTAGAGATGAAAAAATATCCGTAGAAACCTATCAATACCCGTTACACATGAGATGACCCCCACATCCTTTGTCAAAATAAACAAATCCCGATCAATGCATTTCACTGTTCCGTGCAACGCATCGGCACCTTACTATAGATTAGTACTACCAAAAATTGAACTAACATTATATATAGTATGATAAATGCTGATGCATGTCACCTAAAATTATATCATTGAAAACTATGTTCAAATACGAATCCAACGATATAGTTTTTGTTGACATGCACTAACATTTTGTCAGTTAAATATTCAGTCAAATTCAATGGGGGACTAATAAACCACGACCGATGTAGTACAAGTTTAGAGGGCGGCGCTGCACGCGAGTCTCACCCCGCTCATGGCGCGACAGTAAAGCTATCATATCACAAAACCCAACCACTACTAGTAATAAGTGGTCTCGTAAAATAAACGGACAAGCAACCATCACATCCCTCCGTCTTTTTTGCATTTCATATCTCTACATTTACTTTCTCCGGTTCATCTCGCAAATTCGATCCCTAGCTACTACTCCTAGTATCCCTAGCTACCAATCCCAGGGCCAGTTCTTTTAGCGGCTTAAAATATAAGTTGTCTCTTCCCCAGCTTTTCCCATAAGACTAGTCACAGTGGAGAGTAACATTAAGGCGCCTCAGTCATTTATTTGGGCTTCTAAACTACTACTAGTACCTCTGTCCTGGTTTATTCGTCACCATTGTAATTTGTGCTAAATTTTGACCAAAGATTTAACTAATAAAATGTTAGTACATATGACATATGCACGTACTTACAAAATGCGTATGGATACACAAGATTTTTAAACTTTTCCTTTTACATACTTAATTGAGGACGCTAATAATTCCTGAACGTTCGGGATTTATCATTTGCGTTCCAAAACTAATGAGATCGCCTTACGAAAATAAATTATATTGCTAATAAAAGCCACCACGCTCGCAGGAGCGCTTGCGGCGTGCCACAAGTGCCCTGGTGCGCGGCCATTTCCTAGCGCGCCGACACAACGCCTCTTCCTCAGCCTCACAACTCGCGAGGTGCTGATTGGCGTCTTGCAGCCGGGCGAGCGTGATCTCACCCATGTGGTGATCCGGCGCCAACAGGTACTCCTCCTCACTAGAAGCATGCACCCGCTCCAGGTACCGCCAAGCGTAGATGAGGCGCTTGGTCCCGACTGCACTCAGGGCTTTGGCACGGGCGTCCTCCGCCACCCTCACGGCCCCCACACGAGCCTTCTGCCAAAGAGCCAATTGCCTGACTCTCTTGAACTCGACATAGGCCTGCCAGGCAGCTTGCCCCGTGGCACGCTTCTCTTCCTCGGCCTTCTTCTCTGCCCCTATTTTGGCGCGCTTTGTCTGAGGCAAAGCCTCCCACAAGGCGACATCCATTTCTTTCCAAAGCTCCTCAAGGCTGGGGGGCTTGGCGGGCGACGCGGCGTTCTCCTCAGAAGGGAGCCGACGCTGCGTCCGACGCGCTGCGTCTTTGGCGAGATTGGGAACGCCGACGCGTCCACCTCGACGCTTCGATGCGAGGAGCGGAACACCGACGCGTCCTCCTCGACTAGTGGTGGCGAGGAACGGAATGACGACGCTTCCTCCTCGACTAGTGGCCGCGAGGAATGGAACAACGATGCGTGACCGTCCGCACGGTGCAGCGAGGGTCGCCTAGGGCTTGGGAGGGGGGATGCCATGGTGGTCGACGTGAGAGGGAGGGGGAGGATATAGCGATGAACGCGAGCATTCTTTCAAATGCCGTGGGAGGCGCAGTATTTATAGTGAGCAATGACACACCTACGTAATATGTGGACTAAGCTTCACTGACTGAACTGCAGGTCCAGTTGAGTCACTGACATGTGGGCCAGATGCCTGTTGGGCCCACATGTCAGTGACCCAATGCACCTATAGTTAAGTAACTGAAGCAGCTACGTGGGCATATTTGTTGGAGTAATTTACGGGTGAGGGAAGGGGTCGAAATATTTCTGGTCACAATGGATTGCACGAGCGCGGGGAGGAGAGTCATGCATGCAGATTTATTCCACACGGGGTGGAGTGGTCGGACTGTGGGAGGGAGAAGGAGAGTCAAGCAGGCGTTCAGATCTCAAGGTGCACTAAATTATTGCATGCGATGATTAAGGCTAGCCATAGTGGTGGTAATGTGGTACTCCCTCCTTTCCGGTTTATAGGGCTTAATTTGAAAATCTCTTCAACCAAGGTAGATGATGAATGGTGGAATTAATTCTGTAGTTTTCAAAAGTACTTAATTAGTACTCTCGTTTTTCTCAAAAATTTGTGTAAACCGATGCATTAATTACACCACATGCATGCATGACCACTCATATAAAATTCTCAGTCGGTGGTGATGGTATGTCTGCCTCTGGACAACGTGAGTCGTTCGATCTACTTGGAACCAACGGCTGAGATGTGTGTGCCTAGAGACATGGCCTTGCCACCGGAGGTACTGTATAGCAGATATTTACCCACCTCTGCCACTATATAAAATACGGAACTACTCATTCCAGCCTCATTTCCTTTCTGGTTCATCTCCTTGCATTCTTGCCGGTGGCGGCGAAGGTTCCTGAAGATGGAGTCCAGACTCTAGAAACCACTACAAAAACTATTCCACCGCCTCTAAATTGGTAAGAGTAGATGAAATTTTTGAATCGAGCCCTTTAAACTAGAAGGGAGGTAGTGGTACTCTAATAGTTAACCTTGTTGTGATGACTAGATAGGACATGGCACGCACCAGGACGGAGGAACTAGTCTGCATTGTGCATTTAAGTTTTGTCTGAAGTCAATGTACCTCTACTTTGACCAAACTTATAGAAAAATGTACATCAACATTCACAATGTCAAATCAATATTTTTATACTCATTATAAACCGTAGTTTTTATACTCATTATAATCAGTATTGTAGATATTGATATTTTTAGTATAAATTTGGTCAAAAACTTTGCAAACGGTTGACGGAAGTAAAAAGGACCAGAGGGAGTATCATGCATGCGGAGTAGGCAAAAAAATTACTCATTTATAGTCGGTCGAAGTCTCAAAGGGCGCGACCGCGCAAGGGAGGCGAAGGTCGTGGGAGGCGCGACTGTTGAGGGAATGAAGTGAAGTTACATCCACGCGCCGGCATGGCGTGCGAACAGGCAGCAGCTATACCGTCAGGCCTACGATATGAGTCTAGTAGACATGACATCTAGTGGGTCCCACATAGTACTCGAGAACTCTTTGGGGGCTTGCAGCCGTTTATTCATTGGGCAAACCAACAACCCCATGTTGTTCACACGCCCTACTCGTCCCCATCTTCTACCTTACAATAATTCGCTCCCGGTCGTCCTATCCTTTCACATTACAGTAGTTCAACTTCTCCTAACCCTCCTCCAAAATCCATGGCCTCCCAAATCTCCATGGTCGCCGTTGAGTACCAGGTTAGAGCCATCACCGGCGATGAGTTCATCGTCATCTACACCCGTGGATCCATGATGCAGTACATGTGCAGTTCCAATTTTGTATTGAATCACTTATGAGTACATGTGCAGTTCCAATTTTGTTCATACCTACCCTTCAAATTTCCTGGTTGCTATTGTTCCTGTAAAAGTAATTGGTTATAGCCTCCATTGTCCAAAAGAATATCAGCTTCTAATTATGCGTCGCTCCTGTATCGCGCTGTGCTTGGGTAGGTTCTTCATATGCAACCTATAGTGTGGCAAATGATGGAAAAAGTTTACAACTAGCAAGATGTCCATGCATTGCACGGAACATCAAGAGGCATTTGTATGAGTAGTTTATCTTGTAGGAGAAAAGGATGAACGAGGGAAAGCCTTATCTGCAAATCTGGAGAGGGGTGCGGGTATCTCTTTGCAAAATTGTCATAGTTTTCTTTCTATCCGTCAGATATAGATCAGACGGTTTATATTGCAGGATGGCAGGCACACCATCATCACCAACTCGGTTTATTATAAGAGTAGAGAGTAGAGAAAAGAAAGGAAAGTAGAAAAAAAGAGTAGAGAGTAGAGTAATAGAGATAAATATTAAGTATAAAATAAATATAACACTAGATAAGAGAGTAGAGATAAATATTAAATATAAAATAAATATAATAGTTGAGAAGAGATTAGAGATAGCAGGGACATCGGGAAAGGATCACGCGCGTGGGGGAAAAGCGACCGGGCGCGCGCTAGTTTTGGCACGCGGCATCCGGCGCGCTTTATAAAATCCAATGCACTCCCACCACTCTGTGCCTTGCCACTATTCTCTCCCTGCTCTGTGCCTTGCCACCGCTTTCTCCCCGCTCCGCTCCTCGCCACCGCTCTCTCCTTGCTCTTTCTCGCCTTGCCGCCGGCGCGCCACCATGCTGCCGCATTGTCGGGAAACTTGGGGATACCGCTGCGTCCGCGCGCGCCCCTCCGGCGGCTTCTCCGCCGAGATCCGGTTCCGCGGGATGCACCTCGGCCTCGGCAATTTTGACGCCGCCAACGAGGCCGCCCGCGCATACGACGCGGCGGCGTGGCGCCTCCGATGGCCTCATAGAACATTGAACTTCCCCAATGTGCCGACGCGGGACCAGGCGCAGGAGCCCGCGCCTCTGCCGCAGCTTATCACCAACGAGGATCATCGTGACAACCAGAGGCGGGATCACCGTCTTGGCATCGCCGAGATGGACGACGAAGCCATGGCGTTGTGGCGCCAACGCTTCCCATAGGACATCATCAACAAGCGTGAGTTCTACGCGCAAAGGAGGGCGGAGAGGGAGAAGAGGAGGGCGGACCGAGCCGCCTATCGCGAGGACAAGCGTACGCGTAAAGCTGACCCTCAATTCAACATGAGGCTAGGAGCAGCGTCGCCCTGGAAATCCGAGGATGATCGGTATCTTCACGCCTACATTGAGACGTCGGAGGAGGACATCACCGAGGAGGAGTCGAACGATGAGGAGTAGTTGAACTATCTATTTTTTATCTATATATGTTATATCTATGCTGAGAACTATCTATGTCTCTACTCTCTAGTCTCTACTCTCTATCTCTACTTCTCGTTCTCAGCACTGTAAACGCTTTTTTAAAGCACCGCGCGTTGCGCTTCTTTTGGAGATGCTCTAACATGGCACACGAGTGCTTTAATGTTGCCCACAAGATGCGTTAGTATTACTACTATATTTTTATTGCCATGTTGAGATTTTAAAACCACGAGTGCGAACATGCACAGGAGCAATGAAGACCAAACACGGGATATTGGGGACATCTTCAAGGAGTGTGGCAAGTTAAAGAGGAGCTGCACTGAACCTGTAAAACGAACTTTTGTAAGTAACACCCTTTCAATTACTTTCATTTAGCCTCGTGTTCTTCGATGTGTATATGTTATAGTTTCCTGTTTCTCTTAGCCTCCTGTTCTTCAATGTGTAATAAGAAGAGTCTTAATCATCCTAGTGCTTTCGTTTTTAGCTTGATGTAGGAAGTGGGTGTTCTCACCTTGTAGTCTGTTTTTATATTTTTCCTTTTGAATTCACTTCTCCCAGTCCTATTTATCTGGCTTCTACTAAATGGATCTGGGTTGCTCTGAGTATTGATCTAAAAAAGAAGATACTTCATGTCAGGATGCAGTTCCTACGAGGAGGGAAGTATGGTCAACCTCGAGGTCATGTTTCCAAAATTAGGTTGGATTACACACAAGGTGTCAGTTCCCTAATGATGCTGGATTAGACACAAGGTGTAAATTCCTAGATGATGCTAGAGTACACACACGCCAGGTGGAGTCGGCAACTGTTCGTGTCCTCGTGGCTCTAGTAAAGGCTGAAAGAAAGTGTGTGGCATCCCTTGAGAATGTAGTTGAGTTCCTGAAGAAGCGAAAAGAATCAAATGCTCTCTTCACCCAAGCCAAAGAAGAGATGGAAGAAGCCAGAAAGAAGCTAGCAGAGGCAGAGCAGGGTAGGCGTCTCCTGCTATCTAAAACTGTTGTTAATACAAATTTTCCTTCATAATAGCTAGGTTGAAATGTTTATCCAGTCAGCATGCCTGTTGTGATGTCCGTGCATCTACTGATATGGCACAAAATATTCTTTTCCAGGTCATGTAATAACATCAATTACTTTCCAAACAATAACAGACGAAGCATTAGACATGGTATAGTTCACGCGCAAGCCCAACATTCCAAGTTCAACTTCCACATCAAACTCATGTTCACAGATATCTGCACATTCATAGATAATGTCCACAACCATGACTCACTTCAAAGCCAAAAAAATGTGAGGAGAGTTATAAATAATGAAAAACCTCTAGTTCCTACTACCAGTGCAAGCACAACAACTCAAGACCATGCGTAATTAATTATATTTTGGTCATTTTTTGACTAATCGCGAATAACTTCTGGAAGCAGGTATAATTTCTAATGCTGGCCACGACTCTCGTGGTCTACTATTCCTCGGTGTCAGCGATGGCCGCAAACATGTTGGCCACCTCCGCCAGCATGCCGCGGTTCCACCACAGTTTGCGCCGGATGGCTTGGCCGACCACAGTGCACTAGACGCCATGGTCCCCCGCGTGCCGGCGTGCATCAACTGGCCACTCCTCTGCGATCAGGCTTGGAGCGTCGAGTTGATGCACCAGGGGCCAGCTTGGAGTGGCAGCTTGCTCCTCCGCTTGCCCACCTGCAGCCTCGCCCATCGTACTGACGGCCTGGGGCAGGGAGGGAGGTGGGGCAGCGAGTTGCCTGGCTTGTCGGGGCACCCAGCCAGCTTTTATGCCGGAGAACTCGTCTTCCTGCTCACCGGATGCTATGGAGAGTGTGGAGAAAATGGTGCAAGGAGGATATGGGGAGCAGCGGCGTGGTGCAGTTCTTGTCAAGCGTCTGGCCTCGTTTAAATAGCGAGCTGACGAGAGGAGCCAGCCGATGTTGTGTTCTAAAATGGCAGCTGGCTCGCGGAAGGACGTGTTGCTGGCACACGTGCGGATTCAATGGAGGCAGGCGGGCAGTCTGAAGCCGGTTGCATGTGGTGAGGAGGCGTGTTCAGCTTGTCCTACAGCGAGTGGGGCCCTCTTGGCCGGTGCGCCGATTCAATGCATGCGCTATGAGAGGTTGCGTCCTGTCAGAGCAATCACTCCATCCAGTTCTTTTTTTTTGGGGTATAACAAAATCTCGTTTTCCATTCACATTTTACAAGTAAAATTCATGGACAAACTTTGACCCAAAATACGATGGGGACTAGTAAACCAGGACGGAGGTAGTAGTTTTTTTTATCAAAGAAGGGTTTCCCCCTTCCGATTTTTATTACTGAAAACCAACATCTAAACCATAGTATTTTCCCTAGAACTACCAGGTTCAACATCTCACAACATAAACCCATACAACTAGACGCAAAGGAGGTAGTAGTTATGAATTGCATTTTTGCTCCATAACAATCGTTCTAAAAACTACTTAAGTACTTATAATGCGCCCTTGAAAATCGGAACTCTTACCCTGCTAAAAAATGATATTTTAAACATGGCTACTCGATCTGTGGCAACTGGCAAGCCACCGCCTCCAGGTTGTTCACATGTGGTCCCGACCATCAACTCCTACAGATCAAATTATCACGCGAGTTGACTATTCCTACAAAGGTGCGCTCCACCATGTACCCGGTACCCGCGCACGCAACAATCGTGCCCCTAGGGTTTTAGGGTTTATTTGTTAACGGTGCCTTTACGTAACTCTCATGCATGCGAGACAGCGAGAGACTGACTATGTGCGTGCGCCTCTTCTCTTCGTATATGTACTCCACCGTTTGTCTGGTGTCCAAAAAATTATACAATAGTAATAACTACTAGCAATGTGTCAATGCGTTGCCACACGATCAAAGTAGATTAATACATATTCGCCGATTTGATTGAAAAAGAGTCTAGTTTTGAAATACGTGTATCACTAAAAATAACTTATGTTTCACTCAAAATATATTCCTTTGGCGGTTTTGATGAGATAAGGGAGGTATGTTGTTGGTTTCAAGATTCGAGAAGTGGTATATCTCTAATTTCTGTTCTTACTAGGAAGATGCCCATGCATTGCACGAAACATCAAGATCTTGTGGGAGAAAAGGATGAACGAGGGAAGGCCTTATCTGCAAATATGGAGAGGAGTGCGGGTAAATTGTCATAGTTTCCTTCCTATCCATTAGATATAGATCGGATGGCCTATATTGCAGGATGGCAGGCACACCATCATCACTGACTATGCTTTTTATACGAGTATATATATATATATATATATGAGATAAAAAAATAGAGTTGGTGATGATGGTGTGCATGCCATCCTGCAATAGAGGCCGTCCGATTTATATCTGACGGATAGGAAGGAAACTATGGCAATTTTATAAGAAGATACCCAGACCCCTCTCCACATTTGCAAATAAGGCCTTCCCTCGTTCATCCTTTTCTCCCACAAGATAAACTACTCATACAAATGCATCTTGATGTTCCGTGCAACGCATGTGCATCTTGCTAGTTGTTGCAAAAAGCCCATGTGTGTGTGTTGTGTGTGTGCGAGAGAGGGAGAGAGGAGGAGGATGGAGTGCATGAGTGACAAAGACACAAAGTGTGTGTGTGTGTGTGTGTGCAACAGGTATCAACTTAAAATGAGGCGATAGTGTGTGTGTGAACGATCGAGAGGGCATGTCTCAAGAAGGACAAAAAATCAACATAGATACAAGGACCGTGAGGGAGACATGTACGCGATAGTGGAAGCACGAGTGTGCGGCTGTATAAACCTATCTGGAGGCTAGTCGATCAATGATGTCAGAGAAATACGAGTCGAGGGTGCGAAAGCGAGGGTTTTTTGTGTGTGTGAGAGAGAGACGATAGTCGGGAAGGGGAGTGGAAGCAGGAGCTCCGTGTGTGTGTGTGAGAGAGAGAGAGCCGGGGGGGGGGGGGTTGTCTGGTCGGTAAACAAATGAATAATGTCAGTTTATAACTAGGATGGAGATGGAAAGGAGACCGTAACAAATGTTGTGTCTATAGGAGAGAGTAATTTTAGTGGTATGAGTCATATCTAGAGACATATAGGGTGTGTGAGAGAACACCATAGAGAGAAAGACAAAGTGAAGGACGAGTGAGACTGTGTGTGTGGCGGTGAAAAAGAAAGCTTAGGTACCTAGTGATACCAGAGAACGGTAGAGACATGAGAGATAATGAAAACCGTGTAATGTATAATGATAGGGAGAGTGTGACACTTCTCAAGGGAGACGTCGAGAGACCATGTTTGCAAAGATAGGAGAAACATGAAGTGAGCGTGCAGGTGGGCTGGAGAAAAGAGAATGATAGCTACATGAAGGAGCATGCCAGAGAGATGTGCGTGAAAGGAGTCAAGACAAAAGGGATTCAAATATTTGAATTCGAGATGATGATACATATAATTCATACTCGAACCAAAATTGATCTATCAAACATGCATACTCATATGAATTCACGCGCATCTATGTTATTTAATATGTAAATATTACTGATCCATACATTTTAGTAGAACATAATTTGGTTTAAATTTTTTTGAATTCAACCTTATGATTTCGAGATCATTATATTTGTAAATCATATTATATACATATAAAGGAGCAGAATTCTTTGTTGTGCTTTTGAAAGTATATATAAAAAATGATGTATATAGAATTTTATTCAAATCGCAAATGGATCCTACCCGAACAAAAATAGAATACAAACTGGATTCGAATTGAGTTGGCACGGTAAACATGCACTCTTGCTCTGCAAAAATTTGAACGAAGCGGGGAAAGTCGTAGTAACCACCCAAAACCAAAATCAGCGAGATGGAAATTACTGCCTATCCCTGACACGCAAAGCCTATCGGCTTGATTTATATAGGTTTCGATAGGGGTAGGTTTGTAATTTCACTCAAACGTGACATAACCGCCTCTCACCCGAATTCATACATGGTGGACGCCAAAACACAGTGTCTCCTCGGCCGAAATTGACTCCCTCCCCGACTCATACACAGTGGGCGCCAAAAACAAACTCTCGTCGGCAAATATTCGGCGTATGCGAGATTACCGTCCTATCCCCAACCGACTAATATTGCTTTGATGTAGGAAATTTTAAACGGGGGCTGACTTTGTGAATTTCCTCGCATTTGGGACAAGCGCACCCTGAAGACATGGTCCCCCCTTCCTCTCTCCCTCCATTTCCCCATTCGTACTCCGTGGACACCAAAACAGCCTCTCCACCCCAGCCTCCTCCGTCCGCCACCCCATCCACCGCCGTCCTCCTCCACCATGCCAGAGGTGATACCCCGACGCCGTCATCCATTACAAGAAATCGACCTCTCTCATCCGCGGCTTCGGACCAGGATCCTTGCATCCCGTGCTCTCGCTTCATCCCCGCCGTCGTCCACCTTACCGGCGCCGCTCCTACGACCGTCTCGTCCACCATGCCACGCCGCCACCGTCTACCCTCCTAGATCTGCTTCCACGCCACCGACAGCCATCGCTACCGCATCACCATCTAATTCTCAGCAGATGCATACACGGCGCCGCATCGGAGGCGTTACTCTTTCGTATCTGCTAACTTATTTATCACAGCAAGAAAATAGATCGCCACTGCTTTACTATGATTTCTTGTCCATCACTTACTTGCTAGTTGAAAGAAAACATTGGTTGTGAAGTTGCCTTTGTCCGGTTTGCACCTTCAGATCCACCATGGCACACTCAACGCTATACACGCAATGCTTATGGTTTTCCCCTTTTATATTCCACACTAGTTAAATGACAGTAGAAAAAATTTCAAAATTGGGTCAGTCGATTTTTGAGAGCTCGCAGGTGCGAATGAAGGGGCTTGGGTGGGGAGGGTGGTTGTGGGGGCGGTGGTGGGGCCTCGACGAACGAAGAAGACTCAACGCGGGTGGAGGCGGGGGTGGGGGGTGGGGGTGGCGGAGGAACACAGGTGGTGGGGTACGGTGGTTCGGTCGGCGGTCCGTGCAGTGTTCTGTATGGGAAGAATCAGAGACGAGGAAGAAGAATGGTTAGGAGACGTAGGATCTTCATCCAACCGCCTGAAATGGTCGACTGACCCAAATGACAAAAGTCACGAGACTTGCATGTAGACATGCCTTTATATTCAGTACCATCATCGTACCTGCTTAGCACTGCTCATGAATCCATCAAGCTAAACAACGTGCCACTCATAATTCCAAACTTGTTGCTCAAATACGAATCTGATATGATGCTAATATTACTAAAATAGATAACATTTAATTGGTCAGCTAATGTTCCTACTTTACTTTCGAAAAGCACTTGAACCACATATAGAGAGACAGCAGGGAGTTGCATTCTTAATGCGCTCTGGTTCATCATGTGTGGGCACTGGGCAACGAACATTTTATTATCCAAAATCTGCTTGCTCTTCTTTAGCATGTTCCTCTTCCATTCTTCTTTAATAAGTACTCTCTTCGTTCCTAAATACAAGTCTTTGTATAGATTCCACCATGGACTACATATGGAGCAAAATGAGTGAATCTACACTCCAATATGTATCTGTATACATCTGTATGTGATCCATAGTGGAAATCTCTACAAAGACTTATATTTTGGAACGGAGGGAGTATGATAGTAGTACAATATGTTCCTTGTAGTGAAGATGAGCAGGGACATTTGCAGTGTAGAGGTCTATACGGTCGGTTGTGATGGACACTTTGAATTCTTCGGGCCTCTTTGATTTGTAGGATTTTGTGAACATCGGAATAGGATTTGTAGTGGCCTGCCCACTTGAATCCAATAAGATTAGCAAGGAAATGCGGGGTGCTGTGTCTGAAGGAAATATGCCCTAGAGGCAATAATAATGTTATTATTTATTTCCTTATATCATGATAAATGTTTATTATTCATGCTAGAATTGTATTAACCGGAAACATAATACATGTGTGAATACATAAACCTACAGAGTGTCACTAGTATGCCTCTACTTGACTAGCTCGTTAATCAAAGATGGTTATGTTTCCTAACCATGAACAAGGAGTTGTTATTTGATTAACGGGATCACATCATTGGTTGAATGATCTGATTGACATGACCCATTCCATTAGCATAGCACCTGATCGTATAGTTTGTTGCTAGTGCTTTTCTTCATGACTTATACATGTTCCTATGACTATGAGATTATGCAACTCCCGCTTGCCCGAGGAACACTTTGGTGCTACCAAACGCCACAACGAATCGGGTGATTATAAAGGTACATTACAGGTGTCTCCGAAGGTACATGTTGGGTTGGCATATTTCGAGATTAGGATTTGTCACTCCGATTGTCGGAGAGGTATCTCTGGCCCTCTCGGTAATGCACATCACATAAGCCTTGCAAGCATTGCAACTAAATGTGTTAGTTGTGAGATGATGTATTACGAACGAGAAAAGAGACTTGCCAAGAACGAGATTGAACTAGGTATTGATACCGACGATCGAATCTCGGCAAGTAACATGCCGATGACAAAGGGAACAACGATGTTGTTATGCGGTCTGACCGATAAAGATCTTCGAGAATATGTAGGAACCAATATGGGCATCCAGGTTCCGCTATTGGTTATTGACCGAGAATAGTTCTAGGTCATGTCTACATAGTTCTCGAACCCGTAGGGTCCGCACGCTTAAGGTTTCGGCGATGCTTATATTATGAGTTTATGAGTTTTGATGTACCGAAGGAGTTCGGAGTCCCGGATGAGATCGGGACATGACGAGGAGTCTCGAAATGGTCGAGACGTAAAGATCGATATATTGGACGACTATATTCGGAGTTCGGAAAGGTTCCGAATGATTCGGGTATTTTTCGGAGTACCGGGGAGTTACGGGATTACGGGAGAAGTAATGGGCCTTGATGGGCTTTAGTGGGAAGAGGAAAAAAAGGCTGCTGCGCCCCCCCTTCCCTCTAGTCCGAATTGGACTAGGGAAAAGGGGGCCGGACACCTCTCCTTCTCCTCCTATTCCTTCTCCCTTCCTCCCCTTTTGATGGACTCCTACTAGGACTTGGAGTCCTAGTAGGAATCCATATCCTGGCCGCACCTTTGCCTTGGCCGGCCTCCTCCTCCTCCATCCTTTATATACAGGGCAGGAGCACCCCATAGACACACAAGTTGATCATTGAGATCGCCTTAGCCGTGTGCGGTGCCCCTTCCACCAAACTACACCTCGAATATACCGCTGCGGAGCTTAGGCGAAGCCCCGCGCCGTGGAACATCAACATCGCCACCACGCCGTCGGTTGACGAAACTCTCCTCAACACTCGGCTGGATCGGAGTTCGAGGGACGCCATCGAGCTGAACGTGTGCAGAACTCGGAGGTGCCGTACGCTCGGTACTTGGATCGGTTGGATCGGGAAGAAGTACGACTACTTCCTCTACGCTGCGCCAACGCTTCCTGTTGGTTCACGAGGGTACGAGACAACACTCTCATCTCGTTGCTATGCATCACCATGGTCTTGCGTGATCGTAGGAAAATTTTTGAAATTACTACGCTCCCCAACAGTGGTATCGAGCCTGGTTTTATGCGTTGATGTCATATGCACGAGTAGAACACAAGTGAGTTGTGGGCGATACAAGTCATACTACCTACCAGCATGTCATACTTTGGTTCAGCGGTATTGTGAGATGAAGCGCCCGGACCGACATTACGCCAGACGCTTACGCGAGACTGGTTTCACCGCTGTGAGCACTCGCTGCTTAAAGGTGACTGGCGGGTGTCTGTCTCTCTCACTTTAGTTGAACTGAAGTGGCTACGCCCGGTCCTTGAGAAGGTTAAACGGAGTCTATTTGACGAAGTATCGCTGTGGTTTTGATGCGAGGTAAGAACGGTTCTTACTCAGCCCGTAGCAGCCACGTAAAACTTGCAACAACAAAGTAGAGGACGCCTAACTTGTTTTTGCAGGGCATGCTGTGATGTGATATGGTCAAGACATGATGCTATATTTTATTGTATGAGATGATCATGTTTTGTAACCGAAGTTATCGGCAATCGGCAGGAGCCATATGGTTGTCGCTTATTGTATGAGATGCAACGCCATGTAATTGCTTTACTTTATCACTAAGGAGTAGCGATAGTCGAGAAGCAATAGTTGGCGAGACGACAACGATGCTACGATGGAGATCAAGGTGTCGCTACCGGTGACGATGGTGATCATGACGGTGCTTGGAGATGGAGATCACAAGCACAAGATGATGATGGCCATATCATATCACTTATATTGATTGCATGTGATGTTAATCCTTTATGCATCTTATTTTGCTTTGATTGACGGTAGCATTATAAGATGATCCCTTACTAAATTATCAAGAAGTGTTCTCCCGAGTATGCACCGCTATGCGAAAGTTCTTCGTTTGAGACACCACGTGATGATCGGGTGTGATAGGCTCTACGCTCAAATACAACGGTGCAAAACAGTTGCACACGCGAATACTCAGGTTATACTTGACGAGCTATGCATATAAGATATGACCTCGAACACGGAGACCGAAGGTCGAGCGTGAATCATATAGTAGATATGATCAACATATTGATGTTCACCATTGAAACTACTCCATCACACGTGATGATCGGTCATGGTGTAGTTGATATGGATCACGAATCACTTAGAGAATTGGAGGATATTTTTCTAAGTGGGAGTTCTTAAGTAATATGATTAATTGAACTTTAATTTATCATGAACTTAGTCCTGGTAGTATTTTGCAAATTATGTTGTAGATCAATAGCTCGCGTTGTTGCTTCCCTATGGTTTTATATGTGTTCCTAGAGAAAATTGTATTGAAAAATGTTAGTAGCAATGTTGCGGATTGGATCCGTGATCTGAGGTTTATCCTCATTGCTGCACAGAAGAATTATGTCCTTGATGCACCGCTAGGTGACAGACCTGTTGCAGGAGCAGATGCAGACGTTATGAACGTTTGGCTAGCTCAATATGATGACTACTTGATAGTTTAGTGCACCATGCTTAAACGGCTTAGAATCGGGACTTCAAAGACGTTTTGAACGTCATGGACCATATGAGATGTTCCAGGAGTTGAAGTTAATATTTCAAGCAAATACCCGAGTTGAGAGATATAAAGTCTCCAACAAGTTCTATAGCTAAAAGATGGAGGAGAATCGCTCAACTAGTGAGCATGTGCTCAGATTGTCTGGGTACTTCAATCGCTTGAATCAAGTGGGAGTTAATCTTCCAGATAAGATAGTGATTGACAGAATTCTCTAGTCACCATCACTAAAGTTACTAGAACTTCGTGATGAACTATAATATGCAAGGGATGACGAAAACAATTCCCAAGCTCTTCGCGATGCTAAAATCGGCGAAGGTAGAAATCAAGAAAAACATCAAGTGTTGATGATTGACAAGACCACTAGTCTCAAGGAAAATGGCAAAGGGAAGAAGGGGAACTTCAAAAGGAACGGCAAGCAAGTTGCTGCTCGAGTGAAGAAGCCCAAGTCTGGACCTAAGCCTGAGACTAAGTGCTTTTGCTGCAATGAAACTGGTCACTAGAAGCGGAACTACCCCAAGTATTTGGCGGATAAGAAGGATGGCAAAGTGAACAAAGGTATATTTGATATACAGATTATTGATGTGTATTTTACTAGTGTTCGTAGCAACCCCTTGGTATTTGATACTGGTTCAATTGCTGAGAGTAGTAACTTGAAACGGGAGTTGCGAATGAACAGAAACTAGTTGAAGGGAAGTGACGATGAGTGTTGGAAGTAGTTCCAAGATTGATATGATCATCATCGCACACTCCCTATACTTTCGGGATTAGTGTGGAACCTAAATAAGTGTTATTTGGTGTTGAGCATAAATATGATTTGATCATGTTTATTGCAATACGGTTATTCATTTAAGTAAGAGAATAGATTGTTGTTCTGTTTACATGAATAAAACCTTATATGGTTACACACCCAATGAAAATGGTTCATTGGATCTCGATCATAGTGATACACATATTCATAATATTGAAACCAAAAGATGCAAAGTTAATAATGATAGTGCAACTTATTTGTGGCACTGCCGTTTAGGTCATATTGGTGTAAAGCGCATGAAGAAAACTCCATGCTGATGGAATTTTTGGAATCACTTGATTATGAATCATTTGATGCTTGCGAACCGTGCCTTTTGGGCAAGATGACTAAAACTCCGTTCTCCGGAACAATGGAACAAGCTGCTGACTTATTGGAAATAATACATACCGATGTATGCGATCCAATGAGTGTTGATGCTCGTGGCAAGTATCGTTATTTTCTGACCTTCACAAGATGATTTGAGCAGATATGGGTATATCTACTTGATGAAACATAAGTCTGAAATAGTTGAAAGGTTCAAAGAATTTCAGAGTGAAGTGGAAAATCATCGAAACAAGAAAATAAAGTTTCTGCGATCTGATCGTGGAGATGAATATTTGAGTTACGAGTTTGGTCTTCAATGAAAACAATGTGGAATAGTTTCACAGCTCACGCCACCTGGAAACACCACAACGTTATGGTGTGTCCGAACGTCAGAATCGTACTTTATTATGATATGGTGCGATCTATGATGTTTCTTACCGATTTACCAATATCGTTCTGGGATCATGCATTAGAGACAGCTGCATTCACGTTAAATAGGGCACCATCTAAATCCGTTGAGACGACACTATATGAACTGTGGTTTAGCAAGAAACCAAAGTTGTCGTTTCTTAAAGTTTGGGGCTGCGATGCTTATGTGAAAAAGTTTCATCCTGATAAGCTCAAACCCAAATCGGAGAAGTGCGTCTTCATATAATACCCAAAGGAAACTGTTGGGTACACCTTCTATCACAGATCCGAAGGCAAGTTTTTCGTTGCTAAGATGGATCCTTTCTAGAGAAGAAGTTTCTCTCGAAAGAAGTGAGTGGGAGGAAAGTAGAACTTGATGAGGTAATTGTACCTTCTCCCTTATTGGAAAGTAGTTCATCACAGGAATCAGTTCCAGTGATTCCTACACCAATTAGTGAGGAAGTTAATGATGATGATCATGAAACTTCAGATCAAGTTGTTACCAAACCTCGTGAGGTCTTCCAGAGTAAGATCCGCACTGAGTGGTACGGTAATCCTATTCTAAAAGTCATGTTACTAGACCATGATAAACCTACGAACTATGAGGAAGCGATGATGAGCCCAGATTCCGCGAAATGGTTTGAGACCATGAAATCTGAGATGGGATCCATGTATGAGAACAAAGTATGGACTTTGGTTGACTTGCCCGATGATCGGCAAGCCATTGAGAATAAATGGATCTTCAAGAGGAAGACGGACACTGATAGTAGTGTTACTATCTACAAAGCTCGACTTGTCGCAAAAAGGTTTTTGACAAGTTCAAGGTGTTGACTACAATGAGATTTTCTCAATTGTAGCGATGCTTAAGTCTGTCTGAATCATGTTAGCAATTGCCACATTTTATGAAATCTGGCAAATGGATGTCAAAACTACATTCTTTAATGGATTTATTAAAGAAGAGTTGTATATGATGCAACCAGAAGGTTTTGTCAATCCTAAAGGAGCTAACAAAATGTGCAAGCTCCAATGATCCATCTATGGACTGGTGCAAGCATCTCGAGTTGGAATAAACGCTTTGATAGTGTGATCAAAGATATGGTTTTATACAGACTTTTGGAGAAGCCTGTATTTACAAGAAAGTGAGTGGGAGCACTACAAGATTTCGATAAGTATATGTGAATGACATATTGTTGATCGAAATAATGTAGAATTATTCGCAAAGCATAAAGGAGTGTTTGAAAGGAGTTTTTCAAAGAAAGACCTCGTGAAGCTGCTTATATATTGAGCATCAAGATCTATAGAGATAGATCAAGACGCTTGATAAAGTTTTTCAATGAATACATATCTTGACAAGATTTTGAAGTAGTTCAAAATGGAACAGTCAAAGAAAGAGTTCTTGCCTGTGTTACAAGGTGTGAGATTGAGTAAGACTCAAAACCCGACCACGGCAGAAGATAGAAAGAGAATGAAAGTCATTCCTATGCATCAGCCATAGGTTCTATAAAGTATGTCATGCTGTGTACCAGATCTATTGCATACCCTACCACTAAGATTGGCAAGGAGTGCAATAGAGATCTAGGAGTAGATCAATGGACAGCGGTCAAAATTATCCTTAGTAGAATAAGGATATGTTTCTCGATTATGGAAGTGAAAAAGGTTCGCCGTAAAAGGTTACGCCGATGCAAGTTTTAACACTAATCTAGATGACTCGAGTCTCAATCTAGATACATATTGAAAGTGGGAGCAATTAGCTAGAGTAGCTCCGCAAGAGCATTGTAGACATAGAAATTTGCAAAATACTTACGGCTCTGAATGTGATGCAGACTGCTGACTAAAATTATCTCACAAGCAAAACATGATCACACCTTAGTACTCTTTGGGTGTTAATCACATAGCGATGTGAACTAGATTACTGACTCTAGTAAACCCTTTGGGTGTTGGTCACATGTCGATGTGAACTATGGGTGTTAACCACATATAGATGTGAACTATTGATGTTAAATCACATGGCGATGTGAACTAGATTATTGACTCTAGTGCAAGTGGGAGACTGAAGGAAATATGCCCTAGAGGCAATAATAATGTTATTATTTATTTCCTTATATCATGATAAATGTTTATTATTCATGCTAGAATTGTATTAACCGGAAACATAATACATGTGTGAATACATAAACCTACAGAGTGTCACTAGTATGCCTCTACTTGACTAGCTCGTTAATCAAAGATGGTTATGTTTCCTAACCATGAACAAGGAGTTGTTATTTGATTAACGGGATCACATCATTGGTTGAATGATCTGATTGACATGACCCATTCCATTAGCATAGCACCTGATCGTATAGTTTGTTGCTAGTGCTTTTCTTCATGACTTATACATGTTCCTATGACTATGAGATTATGCAACTCCCGCTTGCCCGAGGAACACTTTTGGTGCTACCAAACGCCACAACGAATCGGGTGATTATAAAGGTACATTACAGGTGTCTCCAAGGTACATGTTGGGTTGGCATATTTCGAGATTAGGATTTGTCACTCCGATTGTCGGAGAGGTATCTCGGCCCTCTCGGTAATGCACATCACATAAGCCTTGCAAGCATTGCAACTAAATGTGTTAGTTGTGAGATGATGTATTACGGAACGAGAAAAGAGACTTGCCAAGAACGAGATTGAACTAGGTATTGGATACCGACGATCGAATCTCGGCAAGTAACATGCCGATGACAAAGGGAACAACGATGTTGTTATGCGGGTCGACCGATAAAGATCTTCGAGAATATGTAGGAACCAATATGGGCATCCAGGTTCCGCTATTGGTTATTGACCGAGAATAGTTCTAGGTCATGTCTACATAGTTCTCGAACCCGTAGGGTCCGCACGCTTAAGGTTTCGGCGATGCTTATATTATGAGTTTATGAGTTTTGATGTACCGAAGGAGTTCGGAGTCCCGGATGAGATCGGGACATGACGAGGAGTCTCAAATGGTCGAGACGTAAAGATCGATATATTGGACGACTATATTCGAGTTCGGAAAGGTTCCAATGATTCGGTATTTTTCGAGTACCGGGAGTTACGGGATTACGGGAGAAGTAATGGGCCTTGATGGGCTTTAGTGGGAAGAGGAAAAAGGCTGCTGCGCCCCCCCTTCCCTCTAGTCCGAATTGGACTAGGGAAAAGGGGGCCGGACACCTCTCCTTCTCCTCCTATTCCTTCTCCCTTCCTCCCCTTTTGATGGACTCCTACTAGGACTTGGAGTCCTAGTAGGAATCCATATCCTGGCCGCACCTTTGCCTTGGCCGGCCTCCTCCTCCTCCATCCTTTATATACAGGGGCAGGGAGCACCCCATAGACACACAAGTTGATCATTGAGATCGTTCCTTAGCCGTGTGCGGTGCCCCCTTCCACCAAACTACACCTCGAATATACCGCTGCGGAGCTTAGGCGAAGCCTCGCGCCGTGGAACATCAACATCGCCACCACGCCGTCGTCGACGTTAAACTCTCCTCAACACTCGGCTGGATCGGAGTTCGAGGGACGCCATCGAGCTGAACGTGTGCAGAACTCGGAGGTGCCGTGACGCTCGTACTTGGATCGGTTGGATCGGGAAGAAGTACGACTACTTCCTCTACGCTGCGCCAACGCTTCGCTGCTGGTCTACGAGGGTACGTAGACAACACTCTCATCTCGTTGCTATGCATCACCATGGTCTTGCGTGATCGTAGGAAAATTTTTGAAATTACTACGTTCCCCAACAGTGTCGCCTTTGAGATTCACACTGATATTAACAGTATTGCACCTTCAGTTGAAGAGAGCTGGTCTCCGAAGCCTTTCTAGACATACCGGCAATACTAGCACATATATTCCAGCAAGTTCCACTTTGTTGATTTTACTCCTGATGCTTACGGTTTTCCCATTATATCTACACTATGATCTGTGTAGCTGCTATGTGTCGCACTAGCAGCAGTCCACTCTTGAAGCTAAAAAACACACCAATCATAAGTCCAAAGCTTACTTCTTCAAATACGAATACTGATATGATATTGATATTAGTTAACAAACACACATTTAATTGGTCAGGTAATGCTCCCACTTTATTTTCCAAATGCATGTGGCCACATATAGAGAGACATCATGGAATTGCATTTCTTTGGGCGATGTGATTCATGAAGAGTGGGCAACCAACATTGTATGCAATGCAGCGGAACCTCGAGAATATGCTTCCTCTTCTGTTCTTTAACATGTTCCTCTTTTGTTATTCTGAATTTAGTACGTACAATATGTTCCTTGTCTGGAAGGGGAGCAGGGACATCTGCAGTCAACAGCTGATAGAGCTAGTCTGTAATCGATAGGCTTTCAATTAGTAGCGGCAATACAACACTGTATTTTCCAGCTAGTTCCACTTTCCCGATTTATATATCGTGGTTATGGTGTACCCCATTTATATACACTATGATCTGCCTAGTTGCTGTGTGCTCTTGTTATCATGGTTTACCAATAAAGTCTCTATAAAGTATATTATGAACCTATCATCTGCCAACTATCCTTACTTCTGGAACATATTATTTTGTGTACTTGTGCCAGATTATATAAGTGCACGCACCATATTACAGCACACATGAGCTCTTTCATCAGAATCTAGTGATAGCACACAAGGGTTATATCCTCTGCATTACAAAGATAATCTCACTACTATTTATGTTTTCATGGTTCTCAGATATTATACTTAATTACAGTGAATATCAGAATCCGCGCATCAGAAGAATATTGTGGAACACTGCAGCAACTTATAAAATTGGCACCAAGGCATTGAGTGCCATTCTGGATGCAATGAGACTCATACGCTCCCCACCTATAGATTCTTGTTCAGAATATGATCCTAATGACTATTCTAACCTCAAGGAGTCAAAGGAAGATGGCTTGTCATGTTCACCCATCAAGGTGCCTGTTCTATTTTGCCAAGGTTTTATTGATTGTGCGTATCTTGCATATGTTTTCTTGCATCTGTTCTACTTTGTTGCACCTCCATGTGCTTAATTTACTCATCATATATGTCAAGATGCCATGCCCATCCATTATCAATACATATTCCATCTATCATCATACCATGTTTTTCCACACAAATGTTGTTCTTGCGCATCAGACATCAAAAAGGAAGAGCGTGATTTTCGAACCTGAAGGAGCACCAGCAAATTAAGTCCTTGAGAAACGTGGTGGTGCCAGAGAAATCAAACAGCACCCCACTTATATTGGTTGTACAACCAGTGACACAAAACGTAGGACCGACTCCAGGAGACTGTACCCATACTTCACTGGCCACACCACTAGCCCCACCACACAGGACCTGCACTCCAGCTAAAGGTATGCCGATTTCAGATGCCATAGCACCAGCCGTACCACAGAAAAATCCCACTCCAGCAAAAAGTACAGCAAGTCCACCGGCTGAAGACCTATCCCGACTGCAGAGACGGCCAATTCCTATAGATTGGAACCCCATTCCAGTTATTCCTAGTTTTAAAGACAATGCTTTCAATGTTGTTATGGACTACATGCATATATTCCCATCATGGGAAGATTATAGTGAAGACAAACACCATTTTCACATCTTCCTGTCCCACTTACGTGTAAGTGCTATTATTCATGGTGATTATTTTCCTGTTTTCTGCTGATTGAACACATCAATGATTTACATTACATTGTTGTAAGTAGGCGAGGGTCAATCTGGATAGTCATGACGACCAAAGCTTTCTTGCGCTTTTCAAGGAAGCATTGCAGCAGCATCGGTGTTACCTGAGGAAATCACACTTTGATGGCAAGTCTATAAACGAATTTCTAGTGAAGTCCTGTGCTAAATTTAGAAGACATTGAATGGAAAACCCTTGTTATGCACTGGTCTCGTTCCCAGGGTGAGGTACTGTCTATGATATCACATGACAATTTGTACTTCTACTTTTTCGCATGTGCCCTATGGATCTTTTTTGCAGGAAATCAGCTTGAAGAAGAATTTAGGTTTGAAAAGAATGACAGGATATCGCAAATATGCTACCCGGTTCTTTGCTCTTGTTAGTACCTGTTGTCTTGTATCACTGTACTTGCATTCATACCTGGTTCATTATGTGACAGCAGTATGCATGATAGCTTGCTTATCAATTGTTTGCTCCAAATTATCTGGTCTGTATGTATGGTTACATTAGTGTAGAATATATCCAATGCCAATGAAATTTTTTAGCTCTGCATTGTTCTTGTAAGTACCTGCTGTCCTTTATCAATGTACTTATATTGACAATTAGTTGTTAATGTACCATCACTCTGCAGCTTATTTTCCTTTGCCCTCCATTTTCTATGCATCAGATCTATATTTACTCTTACCATAAGGTTGGATAACACCGATGGTCCTGAAGAAGTTTAGCTCTGTATTGCTCTTGGCTATTCCTTTTTCCTGTATCGTTGTACTTACATTTATAGCTACTTGGTCATATAGCATCACTCCTCATCTTATCTTAAATATTCTCCATTTTTTCTTATATTATCACATCTATATTTACTCTTAACAAAATGTATAACAAATGCAATGCTTATGAAGAAGATTCTGTGGTAAACTTCTTGAATTGCCTCCCCATCAGCATGGACAAGGGCTTTATAGGGCCTGTCTTCACCAATAATGTAAGTTTGTCCTTCTCAAGCCTTCAAACTTTGTTGTGTATATTTGGTTAGGCATGACTGCAACAGCTGTTTATTTTTGGTGTTTGCATCAAATTGCATGTTTAAAGTTTATTATGTAGTTCATAAACAAAAGTTTGTCCTTCTCAATTTAAGTTTTCAGTTGTACAACCAAGTTCCTTCTTCATACCATGTAAATTAAACTATACATAGCAAGTGATCTTCTTTTGCACTCCATCTATGCTTCTGTTCTTGATCCGTAATCCAGTGGTGTGGTGAACCTACCCACTACTCCCTCCGTCCGTGAATAAGTGTACATATAGCTTTTGTTCTAATTCAAAGTTTTAAAATTTTGACCAACTTTACAGAAAATAGTAGTAAAATAAATGACATCAAATTGATATATTCTCAAACTACTTTTCAATACGAATCTAGTGATACTAATTTGGTGTCACAAATGCTTTTACTTTTTTCTAGAAAGGTGGTCAAAGTTTTAAAACTTTGACTTAAGACAAAAGCTAGATGTACACTTATTCACGGACCGAGGGAGTACAACACAATGTCATATTCTGCAATGTCTTAACTATGAACAATGTCATATCATTCTACTATTATTTAAACCATCTCTTTATTTGCCAATCTGAAATGGGATAAATTGACAGCACACTAACCACTAATACTTATGAGTTCCTGATCTGTAATCCAGTGGTGTCGTGAAGCTGCCAACTCCTTCACAATGTCATTTCCTGCCATGTCTTAACCTGAACAATACCATATTGTGTTAATGCTATTTTAAAATGTGTCACTTTATTCATCAATAAGAAATGTGATGAGTTGTCAGCACTGATACTTATATGTGCAAAACTTGTCATCTGTCTGCTTATTTATCTTTCAGAGTGAGGAGATATAAGTGTCAAACAAGCGCAGTTTCATCAGCTTGGTCAGCTTCTTGCGCTGCAGCTCCCAAGAAGGGCTAACCTTTCTTGAACTCTATTGAAGTGATGTCGGTTTTGTATATTATTTTCGGCGTGTTTATTTGCACTGGTGGCGATCTTTGATGCAAAGTGTATGTAATCTGTTGTCTGCTTGTGCTTTATTATCATAGTGGCGAACTTTAATGCCCAGTGGATGTAATAAGCTGTAATTTCTTTATTGTATAGTCTAGGTTTTTTCTTATTTGCGATGTTGCAGTTATTTTTTATATATATATATATATATATATATATATATATATATATATATATATATATATATATATATATATATATATATATATATATATATATATATATATATATATATATATATATATCCTGTCTTCAAGTAAACCGCCAAACTGTAAAATTATGGTACATAATCGGGCCGTCATGCAAATCACTACATAATCGGTACGTTAACAGGCCTAAATGTAAACTGGCCCACTAGTAGATTTGGGCCTCTAATAGGCCGAGTAAACCGCCGACCCTATTTCCGCAAGAAAACTCAGTGGGCTTTTAGGAGGCTAAAAAGTAGGTTGGGCCTGAAACATGCCGAACAGCTCACGGGCCGGCAGCAGGCCGAAATAGACCACGGCCCATGATTGTGCCAATCACATCACAGGCCATTAACAGGCCAAATTTTTCTTGGTCCTTGTTTGGCCCAATCAGATTATCGGTTGTGAGCAGGCCGGATGCAAACCGGGCCGTAGTTAGGCCCAACTATATGACGGGCTTTTGACAAGCCAAAATAAATATAGGGCCAAAATGTTAAACATGCCTTTAATAGGCCGAAACTAATATCAGGCCGAATTACTAAATGGGCCTTTAGCAAGTGGGCCCAAAAGCATAGCGTCTAGTTGACGGGCCGAATCTGATATGGGCCATAATTTAGCCCAAAGCCTCTTAAAGGGCCGGATCTGATCTGGGCCGTAATTTGGCCAAGAACGTGGTAGGCTTTTAACGGGACGGATCTCATATGGGCCTTTATTGGGCCTAGAACATGGCAGGCTGTTGATGGACCGGATCAATTATGGTCGGGCATTTGTCCCAAAACATGGCAGCCTGTTAACGGGTCGGCCCATTAGTGTCCTCAAAATCTTGTGGGCCTGTAGCTGGGCCGGCCCATTATGGTCGGCGAAATCTCGTGGGCCTTTAGCTGGGCCAGCCCATTATGGTCGGCGAAATCTCATGGGCCTTTAGTTGGGCCGGCCCATTATGGTCGGCGAAATCTCGTGGGCCTTTAGTTGGGTCGGTCCATTTAATCTTTATGGGCGACTTTTGGGCCGGTCCACGTGTCAACATATCATAGGTGCATCTCGCCCATTGGATGAGTGACACCTGTGCCGACGCGAAGCTGACACGTGGTTCCGTCGGCCAATGAGAATTTTACATGTGGAAAATCGTCATTGGTCGTGGCTGTTAGCGGGTTATCGGATCCAAAACTGGGCCCGATAGCTTAACGGCGACCCGTTGCGGTGGATGCCACGTGTCGGTCACCCTTGACGAAAGAACTTCCATGATGCGGCATTTATCGTCATGGAAGTGAACACTTCCGTGATGATAATTTTGGAAATGTTATCGAACACTTCTACGACAGCACAGGTATGACTATCTTGATTCTGTCATAAAATCGTCATGGATGTACATGCATGACAGAAAACGGTACCTACTGTGACAAACACATATCATCACGGAAGTGTCTTTTTTTGTAGTGTTACATATCATTCTATTTGTCGGTGTTCACACTTTTCCACTTTATCATCCATGCTTAGATTTTCTTTCTTGCTTTCTTCTTGTGTGTTTGAAAAACTCTAGAAAAACCAAAAAAATAGTTGTAGTAATTTACTTTCTATGCATGCTTAGTAGTAGTAATAAAAAGAAAATCCAAAAAGATTTCCTTGTTCTTCTTTTCTTGTTGGGAGCTTTCCTGTGTGAATAGTTTTTCTCGTTTTTGCTTTTTATTTGCTTGTTCAAGAAAATCAAAAACTACAAAAATATTTCAGTGTGTTTCTCTGAATTTATTTTCCTTTTATTCGAGTTGTACCAAGGAGAAGACCATGATGAAAATGTTGAGTGGCTCTCATATGCATAACTGTGGAACTAATAAAGAGCACCTTTTACCTTGTCTTATCCTATTGAATAAAATGTTTTGCAGATTCCAGCTTAGTCCATGGCACTCTTGCACTATTATTATTTTCATATCGTTCGGTCGTGCAATTGAAAGGCAATAATGACGATATTCGATGAACTGGCCGTGGCAGAGAGAAACTGGTATGAACTTGACTTGTTTTGTTTGTGCAAATATGTTTAACCTAGTATCCATGTTTTAGCCCATTATGATTAAACATGTTTGCAATGACAATTAAAGATTATAGTTTCTCATGCCATGCATAAGTAGCTGGGAGTTGATAATGATTCATCGTGGATATCAACATAGCGTTAGGATGATTGTGATTTAGTATGATGATATGGTATCCTCCTCTGAATGTTCGAGTGGCTTGACTTGGCAGATGTTCATGCATGTAGTTGAATCGAAACCAACATAGCATCTACGATATTTATGTTCATGGTGTTCATATCCTACTCATTCTAGTGTCCAATGTTACTTATGCATAATGCATGGTTATGATCGTTGTTGCTCTCTAGCTGGCCGCTTCTCAATCTAATTCCAAGCCTTCGCCTGTACTAATCGGAATTCTGTTTGTACATCAAAAACCTTGAACCCACGGTTATTAAAGATGAGTCCACCATACCTACCTATATACGGTATTACCCTGCCGTCCTAAGTAAATTTGCATGTGGCACCTCTAAAAACTTCTAAAAATTATCCTTTGTGTGTGCCTGAATCGTTCATGGAACGACAGGAGGTGGTCGATATCTTCCATGCTAAGCGGGTTATTCTCAGGTCGAGTGTTTATTCACTCTCCATCGCACGAGAAAAGGGTGGTAATAGGGTTGCCTAGTCCCAAACTGCAAACATGACACAGAGTTCATCTATGAAATAATCAAACAAAAACTCCCAAGGGAGTCAAAAACCTTTACTTTTATCTCTTGGGAACCGCCACTACCGTGCTTAGCATGGAAGATGATGATAACTGATGGTCGTGGAGTGAATAAGAAGGGTGCATGTATCAAAATAATCATTTACCTCTATTGTAAAAATTGAGCTCTGGCACCTCTACAAATCACTGCTTCCCTCTGCAAAGGGACTATCTATTTACTTTTATGTTGTGTCACCACCTTTTAAAAACAAGCGCCAGAAACTGAGGGAGCACAATTGTCATGATTTATGCATTGTGTGTAGCTAATGTTGGGCGCATCATGACTGGATCTTTTCTACCATGAATTACAATGTTTAGTCGCTCCTTGAATTTTGGAGGTGCTCTGCATTTATGTTTTGCGGTCTCAGAAAGGGCTAGCGAGATACCACTATTGTCATATTATATCATAGTTGTTTTGACAATGTGTTGCTGTTTGAGATATCTTATTATTGCCCGCTAGCTGATTATGTCATTGATATAAGTCATTATAATCTTTGAGAGTTATTGTTGACATGGTTAGTTATAATGATTGGCTGAAAACTTGGGTGATGTTTAAGCTTATTTGTGCAAACAAAAGCAAAAGAGTTTGTAAAAGTTTT
Source organism: Aegilops longissima (assembly GCA_021605205.1). Classification (NCBI taxonomy): domain Eukaryota; kingdom Viridiplantae; phylum Streptophyta; class Magnoliopsida; order Poales; family Poaceae; genus Aegilops; species Aegilops longissima. Next base: position 643,167,941 of record CM038682.1, on the reverse strand, counting down.
GCTTTCTCACTTTCAGTTTATCAACTGAACTGCGTGAGGACAAGCAAAGGTTTAAGTTTGGGGGAGTTGATACGTCTCCAACGTATCTACTTTCTCACGCTTTTCCTCTTGTTTTAGACTCTAATTTGCATGATTTGAATGAAGCTAACCCCGGACTGACGTTGTTTTTAGCAGAACTACCATGGTGTTGTTTTTGTGCATAAATAAAAGTTCTCGGAATGGAACGAAACTTCGCGGGAATTTTTATATAATAAAAGAGAATTTTTGGAGCCAAGACCTGCCGGAGAGGGGCACCTAGGTGGGCACAACCCACCAGGGCGCGCCCCCCTCTCCTGGCGCGCCCAGGTGGGTTGTACCCTCCTGGTGGCCCTGTAGACCCTGAAACTGACGGAGACGAAGCCGCCGGCAAGCCCTGTTCTTCCTCGGGACGGCAAATCTGGAGTCTGTTTGGGGCTCCAGAGAGGGGGATCTTTGTTCTTCGTCATCACCAACCCTTCTCCATCGCCAATTCCATGATGCTCCCCGCCGGGAGTGAGTAATTCCTTCATAGTCTCGCTGGTCGGTGAGGAGTTGGATGAGATTCATCTTGTAATCGAGTTAGTTTTGTTTGGGCTTGATCCCTAGTATCCACTATGTTCTTAGATTGATGTTGCTATGACTTTGCTATGCTTAATGCTTGCTTCTTTGGGTCCGGGTGCCATGAACTCAGATCTAACCGTTTATGTCATCATCGTTATATCCATGTTTTAGATCCAATCTTGCATGTTATAGTCACCTACTACGTGTTATGATCCGGCAACCCCGGAGTGACAACAACCGGGCCCACCCCTGGTGATGACCAAAGTTTGAGGAGTTCATGTATTCACTATGTGTTAATGCTTTGTTCCGGTTGTCTATTAAAAGGAGGCCTTAATATCCCTTAGTTTCCAATATGGACCTCGCTGCCACGGGAGGGTAGGACAAAACATATCATGCAAGTTCTTTTAATAAAGCATGTATGACTATTTACGAAATACATGCCTACATTATATCGATAAACTGGAGCTAGTGTCGTATCGCCCTATGTTATAACTGTCACATGATGAATATCATCCAACAAGTCACCGATCCAATGCCTACGAATTTATCCTATATTGTTTCTGCTAAGTTACTACTAACATCATCACTGTTACACTTGCTACATAATTACTGCTATCACTGTTATTGTTACTATTGTTGTTGTCACTAGTATCAAAACTATCATATTACTTTGATACTTATTACTTGTTGTAGATAATTACTCTCCAGGTGTGGTTGAAGTGACAACTCATCTGCTAATACCTCCAAATATTCTTTGGCTCCCCTTGTGTCGAATTTATAAATTTGGGTTAAATACTCTACCCTCGAAAACTGTTGTGGTCCCCTATACTTGTGGGTTATAAGAGTGGAGTCCTAGTAGGACTGTCCCCCTTTGGGGCGCCCCTGGTGGTCGGCCTCCTCCTCTCCCTCCTTTATATACGTAGAAAGGGCACCCCTTGGAGACACACTGATATGTCTCCATCGTATCTACTTTTCCAAACACTTTTGCCCTTGTTTTGGACTCTAACTTGCATGATTTGAGTGGAACTAACCTGGACTGACACTGTTTTCAGCAGAATTGCCATGGTGTTATTTATGTGCAGAAATAAAAGTTATCGGAATGACCTGAAACTTCACGGAGAATATTTTTGGAATATATAAAAAATATTGGCGAAAGAATCAACACTAGGGGGGCCACACCCTATCCACGAGGGTGGGGGCGCACCCCCTGCCTCGTGGGCCCCCTGAGGCTCCACCGACAAAATCAGAGAGAAGGATTCATCGCGTTTTTTGATATGGAGCCGTCGCCAAGCCCTAATCTCTCTCGGGAGGGCTGATCTAGAGTCCGTTTGGGGCTCCGGAGAGGGGAATCCTTCGCCATCGTCATCATCAACCTTCCCACATCACCAATTTCATGATGCTCACCGCCATGCGTGAGTAATTCCATCGTAGGCTTGTTGGACGATGATGGGTTCGATGAGATTTATCATGTAATCGAGTTAGTTTTGTTAGGGTTTGATCCCTAGTGTCCATTGTGTTCTGAGATTGATGTTGCTATGACTTTGCTATGCTTAATGCTTGTCACTAGGGCCTGAGTGCCATGATTTCAGATCTGAACCTATTATGTTTTCATGAATAGATGTGAGTTCTTGATCCTGTCTTGCAAGTCAATAGTCACCTACTATGTGTTATGATCCGGTAACCCCAAAGTGACAATAATCGGGACCACTCCCGGTGATGATCGTAGTTTGAGGAGTTCATGTATTCACTAAATGTTAATGCTTTGGTCCGGTACTCTATTAAAAGGAGGACTTAATATCCCTTAGTTTCCAATAGGACCCCGCTGCCCCTGGAGGGTAGGATAAAAGATGTCATGCAAGTTCTTTTCCATAAGCACGGATGACTATATTCGGGATACATTCCTGCATTACATTAATGAACTGGAGCTAGTTCTGTGTCACCCTATGTTATAACTGTTGCATTAGGAATCGCATCCGACATAATTATCCATCACTGATCCAATGCCTACAAGCTTTTCACATATTGATATTTGCTTAGTTACTTTACCGTTGCCACTATTACAATTACTACAAAACTGCTACTGTTACTTTTGCCACTGTTACCGTTACTTTCATATTACTTCGCTACTAAACACTTTGCTGCAGATATTAAGTTTTCCAGGTGTGGTTGAATTGATAACTCAACTACTAATACTTGAGAATATTCTTTGGCTCCCTTGTGTCGAATCAATAAATTTGGGTTGAATACTCTACCCTCGAAAACTGTCGCGATCCCCTATCACTAGTACAACAAGCTCCTGAACAAATGGTTTAAAACCCCTTTCCGCGACGGGATTTGGAACCTTCTCCAAGTGAGTGTGGGCGATAGGGGGGTCCTTCCCACACGACCCATAAACCGTCGGGGATATGCCCTCCTCGCACACACGTTCGGAAAAATGAGGTCGTAGCGCATCAAGAAGCGCCAAATACGGAAATACGCACAGTAGAGCTAAAAAATACAATTATATGGCGAAATTGTTTCCGGTCGCAAGTACATCCTACATAGTCAGTCCCCGCTAAACTTTTCCGTTCGTATGTACATCCCACACAGTCGCTGGAAGGAAAACGTTTCTGTTCACAGGTACATCACACACAATTTTTCCCGTTAAATCGCTAGCGTTATTGAATATATCACACACGGTCCATGGAAGAAACTGTGTGTCAAAAGTTATCCATCACACACAATTTTCATGTGGTAAACGTTTGCGCAAGGTGGCCTAACGCAAACAGTTTTCAAGAGAAAGTCGTGTGTGACTGTTCATTGATCCAACATGGTTTATTCCTAGAAACTATGTGCGTTGCCTGAGGTCATTGCCCACGGTATTTTTTCAGCAACCGTTTGCAATAGCAAAACCCAATTAGTAGGCTAATTCGCCACTAGTAGGCTAATTATCCAATTATTCATAATCCATTTATTAATCTAATTGACAGTTCAAGTTAATTACACAATATATTTCATTTTCATAATTGAAATACATCTGAGTACAGCATCATATAGCTTCTGCACTCAGCTACCCCATTATAGAACTACACCATGACCAAGTTTCACATGCAATATCTATAACCTTTCGAAATTAGCATCATAGACTGTAAATAGACAGATGTATCTCTTCTGGAAAACTGCTGAAGCAGAAGGCGAATATTGAGCCTTCATTGATGTTGAAGGTCTTTGTAACTTTAGGCCAGTGCCGGTGGATGATTGACCGTCCATCCTTCGTCCTCTTCAGGAACACTTCACTATTGAACCATGGGTGTTGTATGAATACCTTCCTCGCCTCCTGACCATACAGGTGGTTTGAGAGGTAATCATTAGTGAACTGCTTTGGAAAGGCCTAAAAACAAGGATGTCCATAAATATCTTCTCTATATTGGAAATGGGGCAAAGGAATTAAAAAGGCAAGGTATAATAGTTAGTACCATCCTGTAGTCAACTCGATGTCTTCATCATTGTGCGCATAAAGATCTTGTTGTTTTTGTCGCTAATTTCTTTACCCTAACAATCTTTCCGAAGTTTCTTGACTTGACTGATATTCATGGACAACTCATTTCCCATATGCAAAAAGGGTCGAACAGTGGGTCAAAACCTCGACAAAGCAGGACCTACATGTGCAAGACCAAATTGTTAAAAACCTAAATATAAGAATCGTTCCTGCAATTGCACAATAATGTGCTATTAGACAACGAACCATGCACGCATAACCTCGATTGTAAACCTCAAGCTTCCCATTGTTTCCTGCAACACATATAAGGTAGTTAGTCATCAGGTTAAGTAAGGGTTTGCATGCTATCAAGAAAATATGTTGATGAAAGTAGTCACATTGCAGATTCATCGACATTCAAGCCACAGGAAAACCCATTTACCCAAACCAAGCATGATTAAGAACTAGGAAATATAGCACTTGTATATGTTTCTCATGTATTAAGTGCAGCCAAATTCGATTTATTCCTCACATGCACAACAATACAAAATTCAATTTATTTCTCACATGGAAGACAATACAAAATTGCAGCCTGAAGAATTGAACATCACATTTGCAGAATTGAACCAAACAGTTAACTGAAGATGACAACTAATTAACAAAACAGTTAATAAGTGAGCACCACACTGCACGACATATAGAACATATACACTAGAGCAACATATTGCATGGTAAAATTAAATAGCATAATTCACTAGAATTTGTGAAGGAAAGGCAAGAGCAGCACACGCAACGGGTAAACCGAGCATGCTTAACCGGCATAGCTAGCAAATGTCAAGGTGCTCCTTCAAGATCTGGGGGTCGGCACAAATGGCAGCCATCGCGACCTCATCCGCGCGTGCGTCCGCGATTTGCTTCTCCGCTGCCAAATGCTCCTTGAGGTCCTGGCTATACTGCGCGCACCATGGCTTAGGCCGACGCTCATTTGGTGGAGGGGTCGGGATTTGGGTGGAAGGTGTCGCGCTCGAGCCGGCAGTAGGTGCATGTGGGATGTGGAAGGAGGAGGAGGATGGGGTTCGGGTGTGGATTACTTGCCTGGATAGGCGAGGCCGAGGAGCGTGAAGGAGGGTCGCCGGCGAGGAGGCGGCGGTGCTGCAAGCAAGGAGTGAAGGTTTCAACTTAGAAAGGAAGGCGGAAACAGGGGAAATGTGGCTTTTGGTAAGGGGGAGGGGCGGGGAGGTAGATATTTCCACGAAAGCCGAAAATTTGGAATCGCTTCAGCCAAAAAACTAGCGCGCAAAGTGTCATCGGACACGGTCCCTTATTCAGAACTGTGTACGATATGTGAACATCACAAACGATTCAGATAACTTAACCTATGTGTATTGAGTTTGAATGTCAAAAATTTTGGTTTGAATTTCCCTAGTTACAGTGGTCATCCACGTCATTTCATAATTTGGGTACACAAAGGAGACTAACTTCTTAATCGAGCAAGTTCAGCAATTAAACAGAGCTAGTTGACCTAAACATTACTCTAACAAATTAAAGATCGACACTCTTAATTAAACAAAACAAAGAGTACTACTATGGCTGGTGCCCATCGATCTCCGCCGCCGCCTCCATGTCCAGCTCGCGTCCGACGGTCTCCTGGGGAAGGGGCTCCATGGCATCAATTGCACCATACTCGGCAAGCATCTCGCCACCCGCGTCCGCCATATCTTTGGAAAAGGCCGCCACGAGCTGGGCGTGGGCGGACGCCATGTGGGCCCAGGTGGGCTCTATCGTGGCAAGGTATGCCGCGCAGGAACAGGCGGCTGCTCAAACGCTCTTGGCGATTGCCAGCTCTTCGGTCGTGGGTTGCCGACTGTTGTCGGAGAAGCTTCGTTCAATTTGTGCGGTGGCCGCAATGACCTGGGTGTGGACGGCCTCGACATGGTAGTGGGCGGCCTCCAGCAGGGCTAAGACCGCCGCTGCGGAACGGACAGCTGTTGTGCCGCTCTCGCCAGTTGCTATCCCCGAGGCAGATGCTGCTGCCGCCACTTGAGAAGCAACAGCGGCCGTTTGGGCTGCCTTGTCCGCCCGGACGCAGACTGCGGTCGCCCTCACGAAGCTTGTTAGCAGGCGCCTGGCGGCTGCGGCCGCGCTCTCACCGGAGTGGGCCGCCGAATTCGCCCTCACGACATAGGTCCACGTCCCCATCTTTCACGAGCGATGAATGAACAGTGAAATGATATTTGGGGAGTGAGCTATCTAGTGTGCTTGACACGCCGGCTACGGACTGTAGCTGATGAACCTTCTCTCGTAAGGCATGGGCGTACTATACACCAACGGTGCTCCAAGGTATTTTGTGCTGCATCTCACACGGTTGGTGATAATAAACTGTGTGCGATCTACTTGATTTATCGTCTTGATCATTTGAATTACGTAATGGGGTCACAGCTACAAAGGATGGTGTTTGAATTGTTAGAACTTTTATTTGCAGTGAACATGCAACTATAGGTGTGTCGTCAAAAAAATTGGAATTATTCAGGATTCGTTTGTACATTTTTATACATTAACTGGGTTTTCCACGCATTTTATGCGCATAATTCAAATTTGAACTACATGCACATGCTCCAGTGCATATAAACTTATTGGAAAATCAAATATGTGTCCTTGGTTGCACGCTTAGGTCCCATGCAAGAAATGGGGATGAATTTCAAACACCCTGCCACCATCACTCGGCCAAAAACATTGAGATACCTGGTTTTTAAATTCTAGTAAATCCAAAACTCGTCAGAAATTCATGAAACTTGGCATGATATCATGTAGTGGCATCAACATGCTGTGGTAGAATTTTTCTCCCATTTGGGGCAGGTTTGGGTATATGCTTCTCACAAACCGGAGCTTCTCACAACAAGCATGATGGTTCTCGGTAGGGAACGTCCCACCGTTGGGGACGAAACGATATCCATTGTCTCTTATTGCTTTCAAAATTTTTTCTCGTGTCAATATAGATACATGAGTGTTGTGTGAATTTTTGTGATTTTTCGGGGTTCGTTTGGACATTTTTAAGCATTAACTGAGTTTTCAATGCATTTATGTGCATAATTCAAATTTGAACTACATGCACATGCTCCAGTGCATATGAATTGGTTGAAAAATAAAATCTATGTCCTAGGGTGCATGCTTAGGTCCCATGCAAGAAATGCGAATGATTTCGAACCCCAGGGCACCGTTGATTGCTGGAAAAACATTGAGATGCCTGGTTTTTAAATTCTAGTAAATCCAAAACTCGTCTGAAATTCATTAAACTTGGCATGCTATCATGGAGCGGCATCAACATGCTGTGGTACAAATTTTGTCCCATTTGGGGCAGGTTAGGGTATATGCTTCTCACAAACCGGAGCTTCTTACAACAAGCATGATGGTTTTCGATAGGGAATGTCCCACCTTTGGGGACGGAACGATATCCATTGCCTCTTATTTCTTTCAATTTTTTTCTCATGTCAACATAGAACAACTGGAGTGTTGTGTGAATTTTTGTGATTTTTAGGGGTTCGTTTGCCCATTTTTATGCATTAACTGAGTTTTCAATGCATCTATGTGCATAATTCAAATTTGAAATACATGCACATGCTCCAGTGCGTATAAAATTGGTTGAAAAATCAAATATGTGTCCTTGGGTGCATGCTTAGGTCCCATGCAAGAAATAGGAATGAATTTCGAACACCAGGGCACCGTTGATTGCCGGCAAAACATTGAGATGCCTTGTTTTTAAATTCTGGTAAATCCAAAACTCGTCTGAAATTCATTAAACTTGGCATGCTATCATGGAGCGGCATCAACATGCCGTGGTACAAATTTTGTCCCATTTAGGGCAGGTTAGGGTATATGCTTGTCACAAACCGGAGCTTCTCACAACAAGCATGATGGTTTTTGATAGGGAATGTCCCACCTTTGGGGACGAATCGAGATCCATTGCCTCTTATTGCTTTCAAATTTTTTTCTCATGTCAACATAGAACAACTGGAGTGTTGTGTGAATTTTTGTAATTTTTTGGGGTTCGTTTGGACATTTTTATGCATTAACTGAGTCTTCAATGCATTTATGTGCGCAATTCAAATTTGAACTACATGCACATGCTCCAGTGCATATAAATTGGTTGAAAAATCAAATATGTGTCCTTGGGTGCATGCTTAGGTCCCATGCAAGAAATGGGATTGAATTTCAAACACCAGGGTGATACGTCTCCAACGTATCTATAATTTTTGATTGCTCCATGCTATATTATCTACTATTTTGGACCATATTGGGCTTTATTTTACATTTTTATATTACTTTTGAGACTAACCTATTAACCGGAGGCCCAGCCCAGATTTGCTGTTTTTTGCCTATTTCAGTGTTTCGAAGAAACGGAATATTAAACGGAGTCCAAACGGAATGAAACCTTCAGGAACGTGATTTTCTCACCGAACATGATCCAGGATACTTGGACCCTACGTCAAGCAACCAACAGGGAAGGCACGAGGTAGGGGGCGCGCCCTCCCCCCCAGGCGCGCCCACCACCCTCGTGGGCCCCCTATTGCTTCACTGACGTACTTCTTCCTCCTATATATACCTACTTACCCCCGAACGATCAGATACAGAGCCAAAAACCTAATTCCACCGCCGCAACTTTCTATATCCACGAGATCCCATCTTGGGGCCTATTCCGGAGCTCCGCCGGAAGGGGAATCCACCATGGAGGGCTTCTACATCATCATTGCCTCTCCGATGAAGTGTGAGTAGTTTACCTCAGACCTTCGGGTCCATAGTTAGTAGCTAGATGGCTCCTTCTCTCTTTTTGGATCTGAATACAATGTTCTCCCCCTCTCTTGTGGAGATCTATTCGATGTAATCTTCTTTTTGCGGTATGTTTGTTGAGATTGATGAATTGTGGGCTTATGATCAAGATTATCTATGAGCAATATTTGAATCTTCTCTGTATTCTTTTATGTATGATTGGTTATCTTTGCAAGTCTCTTCGAATTATCCGTTTGGTTTGGCCAACTAGATTGGTAGTTCTTGCAATGGGAGAAGTGCTTAGCTTTGGGTTCAATCTTGTGTTGTCCTTTCCCAGTGACAGAAGGGGCAGCAAGGCACGTATTGTATTGTTGCCATCAAGGATAAAAAGATGGGGTTTTATCATATTGCATGAATTTAACCCTCTACATCATGTCATCTTGCTTAAGGCGTTACTCTGTTTTCATTAACTTAATATTCTAGATGCATGCCAGATAGCGGTCGATGAGTGGAGTAATAGTAGTAGATGTGATAACCCACAAGTGTAGGCCATTCGCAACAGCTTTTGAGGGTACACTACTAGGGAAAAGCCTATACACAGAATCTTAGCAGCAGCGCGCTCTAAAATAAGGCGCTGCTGCTAATTAGCATCAGCGCTTGATATAAAACGCGCGCTGCGAGAGGAAAGTAGCAGAGCGCCCCACGGAAACCGCGCTACTGCTCTAATTGCCATGACCTCGCAACCCAGCTAGTTATAGCAGTAGCGCCCTATAGTGAACCGCCATCGCTATAGAAGTTAGCAGCAGCGCTTCTAAGAAAATCGCCATCGCTACGATCAGCCCACAAGTTTAGTCCCACCTCGCCCGCGAATGTGGTGTTTACCACCTTAAATATGTTACTTCAAACTATCACAACCAGTTGGTCTTCACTGAACTCTATGTGTAGAATTTGTGGCGCAATATGAGTCCTCTCCAGTTCCTACCGGAGTGGATTCATATTGACAATTAAGATTGTACACAAAAAGATCAAAGATCATTGATGGCCAATGTATTTTTTTATGCGTGCTTAGACTTAGCAAGAGCATTTTTCAGTAAAATGCGCTTATAGCTACATTAGCTATAGCGCTGTTCCTAAAGCGCCATGCTAGTCTCGACTTAACCCCGCTCAAAATTTCACTAAGTCCTCCTCCCCTGCTGCCCTACTCCTCTATCGCCCGCCCGAGCCCGAGCCTGCCTCACCGCCACGCCCGAGGCCGCCTCAACCTCACTGCCGCCTGGCCGCTGCCTCGACCTCACCGTCGCCGCTGCCCCCACCCTCCGTTCTCGACCTCACCGCGCCGCCTTGACCTCACCATCGTCCGACGCCACCGAGGTACTCCTCCTTCCGTGCCTCCTCCTCCCACCCGCCTCCTCCTCCTCCTCCCACCGTGCCCTCCTCCTCTGCCTCGCCGCCTCCTCCTCCTCCGCCTGCTCCCCTCCTCTCCTCCCTCCCTCCCTTGTCTCTGTTCTTGCAAATCGTAGGTGTTTTGAATAAAATAGAAGTAAGAAAATTTAGGGCAGATGATTAATAGTAGTTGTAGTTGAACTATTTTAGTTGTAGTTGAACTAGTTTAGTAAGTAAATTAATAAACTAGTTGAACTAGTTGAATTAATAGAACTAATGTATTTTTAGTAAGATAATTAATATAACTAGTTGAACTACTTTATTTTTAGAAAGAACTAGTTTTTTAGTAAGATAATTAATATAACTAGTCGAACCACATATTCTATTTATAGTAAGTTTATATTTAGTAAGAACTAGTTGAATTAATAAACTAGTTGAACATGTCATATTTGTTGTTATTTTTTAGTTTAAGCAATTATTCGGCATGTATTAGTGATAACTTATACGGTTTTTGCTTTTGCAGAAATCAAGGAGCCCCTCCATCATCCCCGCCGTCGTCCCCGTCACCGACCACCTCCAACATCGAGGTGAGACCAGCCAAATATCCATGTATATCTTTTGTTGCTCAAATAGGATAGTGGTTGCCAAGTGGCCGTTCATGTTCAGTTTACACCTCCGAGTGGCCTATGTTTTGCCAGAGTGTTGATTAATTTCCATTCCGCAAATTTCAGCGCCGATATGTCCTTTTTAGCAAAGGTCATGCCGGATTTTTCAGGCCTATGTTTTTAGCACATATATTTAATTGTACAAGTTTAATCTTTGAATTATGAACGAGGAAATGTCGTACTTCGGACGCATTTACGCCTCTCGGGGAGTGCAGCTGGTGCCACGACGATCGAGGTATGTGCGACAAAGTTCGTTGAGCTGGACGAAGATCGACGCTCAGATTAAGCTCGAGGAGACCTTCGATGTTGAAACTGTACGCAACAACGACAAGAGTTTTTATTCGTAATTAAGCATGACTTCAACTATTTCAACGCCTAATTTTCATCTTTACAATTCGACTAGCTTATCCCATGCCATGCAAGACGCTATGTCTTGGAGAGGATGGGTTTTGAAGACCATGAAAATTTTGAAACAAATAAAATACACCTAAGGACCCATCATGATATGGATTTTGAAGTAATCTGTACAATGCTCAGAGCGTAACCCATTTTGGTTGCCAAAATTGGGAAGCACTTTGCAAAATGTATGGTTTTTATGAGGGTATGATTGTCACCATGGATCTTGGTGATCCCGACATCGAGCAAGACAATATGGACATTTGGGTCCTTGTTGACACGCTCCGATTCTACCGCAATGTGAGTTTCTCAAACATAGTTATTAACTAATTTATATTGTTTATTTCAAAATAGTTGACAGCTTATTTCCATTGATAGCTTATTTTGAATCTTCAAAGAATGTGCGTAAGATGGTAGACAAAACCCACTACATCGATGGTCTTAATTAACTTATAAGGAGAAAAGTCATCGATTGCTTATTGTACTTCCTTTGAGAATTACAATACCTATTATCGAACTCCTCCAAATTATGGTGAATACGTGCCACTAGTGCACGTGTTGAACCACGATAACTTCTATGGAGATACCTGGTAAGATTTTTACTATTACGACATCCGCTCATCTTTTGCATACTTCCAAAACTAGTACATCATTGCTAACTACGGTTATTACTATGTTTTTCAACAGAAAATCCCGATGGATTGTGTGCCTCATCCGATGTATTACAATGGTCGCTTTGAAGTTCGAACATACAGCCGTGTCATCCTACTGATCTCAACTGTGCATATCGGATTTCTAAAACCGTGAACACATGCTAATCAAAGAATGGAAAAATGTTTTGACATTCGCAAGGAGGTTCTTGGAAGTAACATTGCTTAAAGGCAAGAATTGGAGACAAGATAATCTCCATTCTCCATAATGCATGGAGAGTCAGGCTATCTTGTTTTTGCTATTTTACCTTAGAGAATATAGTAGGTCCTAAGATAATGTAGTAGGTCCTATTAGGTACAATATGTTTATTATGTGATACAATGTGTTAGAGTTGATGATGAGGAGTACTTGTGATTACGACTAGTGACTAATTTGCTATGTGATGTCTCATTGATGAAAACGATGATCTTGAGGAGGTGTTATATGACAATGATGTATTATGATGATAAGTTGTTAATGATATGATATGATATTTATTATATCATTGGTGAAAGAATCATGATTAGTTTCAAGTGGATGTCCATCCACTTGAAACTAGTCCACGGTTGTTTCACCTACTCATTATGATGTAAAAACAGTCTCTAAATTCCTGTTGTATGAAAAAGTGTGTAAAGGTGTATGAAATAGAACATGGAATTAAAAAAATACTAAATAATAGTAGTAGCGGGCAAGGAGGAGCGCTACTACTAATTACCAGCAGCGCTGTTCGAGAAGCGCTACTACTAGATCATTTTAGCAGCAGCGCTGGTCCAGCGCCGCTGCTAAGCTTTAGTCAGAGCGCCTTATCAAGAGCACTCCTGCCCGCCATCGATAGGCCTAAAACCCGCGCTGCTGCTAGGCTTTTCCCTAGTAGTGGTAGAGTATTCAACCCAAATTTATTGATTCAACACAAGGGGAGCCAAAGAATATTCTCAAGTATTAGCAACTGAGTTGTCAATTCAGCCACACCTGGATAACTTAATATCTGCAACAAGGTATTTAGTAGCAAAGTAGTATGATAGTAGTGGTAAGGGTAACAAAAGAGTAATGAAAGCAAAAGTAATATTTTTGGTGTTTTGTAATGATTGTAATAAAGAATAACGGGAAAGTAAATAAGCGTAAACCAAAGATATGGAAAGCTCGAGGTATTGGATCGGTGGTGGATAATTATGCCGGATGCGGTTCATCATGTAACAAATCATAACATAGGGTGACACGTAACTAGCTCCAATTCATCAATGTAATGTAGGCATGTATTCTAATATAGTCATACGTGCTTATGGAAAAGAACTTGCATGACATCTTTTGTTCAACCCTCCGCGGCAGCGGGTCCAAACGGAAACTAAGGGATATTAAGGCCTCCTTTAATAGAGAACCGAACAAAGCATTAGAACATAGTGAATACATGAACTTCTCAAACTATGGTCATCACCGGGAATGGTCCCAATTATTGTCACTTCGGGGTTGCCGGATCATAACACATAGTAGGTGACTATAGACTTGCAAGATAGGATCAAGAACTCACATATATTCATGAAAACATAATAGGTTCAGATCAGAAATCATGGCACACGGGCCCTAGTGACAAGCATTAAGCATAGCAAAGTCATAGCAACATCAATCTCGTAACATAATGGATACTAGGATCAAACCCTAACAAAACTAATCGGATTACATGATAAATCTCATCCAACCCATCACCGCTAGCAAGCCCACGATGGAATTACGCACGCACGGGCGGTGAGCATCATGAAATTGGTGATGGAGGATGGTTGATGATGATGACGACGACGATCCCCTCTCTCGAGCCCCAATGACTCCAGATCAGCCCTCCCGAGAGGTTTTACGGCTTGGCGGCGGCTCCATATCGTAAAACGCGAAGATTTGTTCTCCTTTATTTTTTTCTCTCTAAAAGCTAATATATAGAGTTGGGGTTGGCGTCGGAGGAGCTCCAGGGGGTCCATGAGGTAGGGGCGCGCCTAGGGGGCGCCCCACTCGTGGGATGTGGTGTGGGCCCCTGGTCTTCATCTTTGGTAAGGATTTTTATTATTTTTAACAAGATGTTTCGTGGAGTTTCAGGTCATTCCGAGAACTTTTGTTTTCTGCACATAAAACAACATCGTGGCAATTCTGCTGAAAACTGCATCAGTCCGGGTTAGTTCCATTCAAATCATGCAAGTTAGAGTCGAAAACAAGGGCAAAAGTGTTTGGAAAAGTAGATACGACGGAGACGTATCAACTCCCCCAAGCTTAAAACTTTTCTTGTCCTCAAGCAATTCAGTTGATAAACTGAAAGAGGAAAAGAAAAACTTTTACAAACTCTGTTTGCTCTTGTTGTTGTAAATATGTAAAGCCAACATTCAGGTTTTCAGCAAAGATTATAACTAACCACACTTTCAATAATTCTCAGGTCTCATGTTTACTCATATCAATGGCATAATCAACTAGCGAGTCATCATAATAAATCTCGGATGACAACACTTTCTCAAAACAATCATAATATGGTATAGGAAGATGGTATCTCGCTAGCCCTTTCTGAGACCGCAAAACATAAATGCAGAGCACCTTTAAAGATCAAGGACTGACTGGACATTGTAATTCATGGTAAAAGAGATCCAATCATAGTCATACCTGTCGGATTTCGGGTTCCGGCAGACCCTTGAGGTTCGAACACTGGGGTGCGCGCGGAGATCTTTCCCCTACCAGCTCATGTGTGAATGGTTAGCGAGGGATCTAAACTAGAAAAACGAAGAACAACACAAGAGACTCGGGGTTTATACCAGTTCGGGCCACCATTGTGGTGTAATACCCTACTCTAGTGTGTGGTGTGGTGGATTGCCTCAGGGGCTGATGATGAACAATACAAAGGAAGAACAGCCTCGCGAGGGGCTGTTCTTGAGCTGGTGCGACGAACTGCTAGGGTGAGTTCAATCGCCTCTCCCTCTCTCTGCTAAGGTTCTATCCGATGCCTCTACTCTGTGGTGGCTAGCTCTATTTATAGTAGGAGGCCCTGGGCCTCTTCCCAAATAATGAGCGAGGAGGGCGCCAACAATTGGCCATTTTGAAGGGGAACATCTAGTACACTTATCCTGACTAAAGTTGGTCTTCGGCTGTCAAAGGCTCTGACGGTGACGCCGTCCTGGGCTCCACGATGACCTCCTTCCTGCCGCTCTGCTGGTCTTGGTCTTGTTGCACCGAAGCGGTAACCTTTGCCTGATGCCTTGGCCTGCGCTTGCCTCCTTTGCACCAAAGGGGAAATGAGGACACTGCGCAGGCCGGCACCCGCCTGGACTTGATCGTCATGGCTTGTGTCACGGGGCACCCTCGTGAGGTACCCTGCCTTGATCTCTCCGCCTCCTCGTGAGCCTGCCTGACGAGGCTGCTCCCGAGGAAGGTTCCGTTGCCCGCCTCATGAGGCTTGGCCTCGCGAGGATCTTGAGCTTGAGCCGATGAAGCCGGGCCGCGGCTGGGCCCCCACCGAGCCACGCTGCAGGCCGAGGGAAGGCAAGTCTGGGACCCCTGCTCCTGAACGCCGACAAGAGTCTCAAGGCCCAAGGCGCGCCTGACTTGGCTTAGCAGAGAAGCGAAGGGGCAGGCGAGCGCCATGGCCCCAACAACCTGCGGCCTTGGGTGCCACGTGGTGATTGATTGGTCGTGGGCGTCTCCGCTTCCCCATGATGCCTCATTACACGCCCGGCTAAGCGGACCCGGGGTTGCACACAGCCATTACCCTTTCGCCGTCCGTGCACTCCCGGCTCTTCCTTCTTCCTCTGGCTCCAACTTCCGCCCTCAATCCAACTCGGACTCTCACCCTTCCTGTCTTCATGGAGCCAACGAAGAAGGAAAAGGGGAAGAGGCCCGCGTCTTCGTCTCATTCTCCTCCGGCGGTGGCCCCCGCCATCGATCGATCTATCATACTCAACCCCGAGGCCTTGGTCAAGGTCCGCTCTGCTCTCGCCACCATCTTCAACGAGTGCGGCAGGATCGCGGGATGGCCTGTGTCCCATGCCTCCCCAGACAGGATTATCACGGAGGTCCGTTCTTCATTGATGCCCCTGGGCGGTCTGTTCCCCTTTTCCGCTTTCTTCAATGCGGTGCTCTCCCACTATTAGATCCACATGATGCATCTCGGCCCGAGTCCATTACCCTCCTGGCTGTCTTCGCCTTTTGTTTGTGAGGCAATGGTGGGCATCCTCCTTCCGCTGCTTTCGCAAGGCCACTTCTTCTGCTATACCGAGTGACCCTACCAATGCTCGGGTGTGTGAGCTTCCTTATGTGCCGAGACGGCTGCTTCAGTGATTGATTTCGGACTCCATCCCCCTGAGGCCAAGTTCAGAGAGCGGTGGTTGTATGTGGATGTTGGAGTGTTCAGCCCCCTGCTCTCGCATCCTACCTTGCCTGGTGTTCCCAACTCAGGCTGGGGTCACGAGACGCTCGCGGACACCCGCCTTGCATCCGTCTGGCGCCGCTTCGAGAGCTTGACGACGCTCAACGTTATGGCGCCCAAGGTGGTGAAGGAGTTCCTCCAGTGTCGCATTGCTCCTCTCCAGCGCCACTCTCAACGGATGTGGGACTTTGCGGGGCACAAAGACCTGGCGCCTGAGGTGCTGAAGACTGTGCTCAGGGTCCTGGTTGGCGACCCTTCCCCAGGCAGCCTTTGACGTGATGGTGCCCTCTTGTATCTCTGTTCGGGCCGGGCCGATTACGTGAAGCAGATGCCTAGCTTTGACGAGTGGGGGCTACGCCCGGCTGGCCACAGGGGACCTCGTGATAACCCAGTTGCTTTGGTAGCTCTCTCGGTCGGCCAAAGTGGCTCTTTCTCAGGTGATGGAGCAAGGAGACGAGAACCATGAGGAGTTGAAGGGGACGACATTGAGGTGGTGATGCCGCGTGAAGCCCCGAGGGCGGCATCTCTAGGAGCTCGTTCCGGAATAGCGACAGGTGAGGAGTCGCGGCCTCCGGCTCCCGAGGTTGGGGCTCCCGAGGCCCCGGTCGTCCCTCATGAGGCCGTGCCTGGTGGCATCCCCCAGGCTGGTCCCACTGGCGATGATCACCTTGCCGCCTCCTCCATGCCACAAACCGACCCCTGCGCCGAGCGCTTGGGCCGGTTCTGCGTGGACTTCGTGGCCCTCCCAAGAGGAAGGAGGCCTCGGGCGGTGACGATTGCCCTTGCCGCTTGCTGAAGTGCAGGAGGTACTTCGCCATAGACGAGTAAGTCCTCTTCGCCCTTTGCTCCTCTGCTTCTTGGTTCTTGTAGCTGACTATGACCTTTCAGGGCCCTTCCTGCCGAATTCGCGGAGATGGCCAAGGAGCCATCTCCCCAAGCTCCGTCTTCGTTGCTGGTCGCTGGTGCGTCGAGCTCAAGCAGCGCCCTCATCACTCAACCGGTCGGAGAGTTGACCCATTCGGCTGAGTGTCCCGAGCCTGTGCGCCTGCTGTCTTCCCTTCACGAGTTCTTCTAGGGCACAGCCAGCTTGCCCCGTGCTCCTTCCTTGGTCGTGGATGGTGATTGGTTGAAGTCGATCTTGAGCTCTTCTTCTGGGGACGGACCGGCGCCAGGCCCTGCTCCTGGCGAGGCCCGTCCGGTGATTGTTGGGGCGCCAGCCCCCTGCCCTGCGGGAGGAGGCGCGCCGCCCCTGGGCCCTCCGCATGCACTAGCAGCAGAGGGGGACACAGAAGATGTGCTCACGCGTGCTCGCGAACGTCGCGCCCTTCATCAGGAACTTCTCCATGGAGCGACGGCCACGGTGAACTGGCTCGGGGCGGAGCTCTCCTACGAAGATGCGTGTCTTGAGGCAGAAGGTTTGTGACTTTCTGAGGAGAGGCGGAAGCTGAAGGTAGCCGTTGCCCTCGCGCGTCACCAGCGTGACTGTCGGTGTCAAAACCGGCGGATCTCGGGTAGGGGGTCCCGAACTGTGCGTCTAGGCGGATGGTAACAGGAGACAAGGGACACGATGTTTTTACCCAGGTTCGGGCCCTCTCGATGGAGGTAAAACCCTACTCCTGCTTGATTAATATTGATGATATGGGTAGTACAAGAGTGGATCTACCACGAGATCAGAGAGGCTAAACCCTAGAAGTCAGCCTATGGTATGATTGTTTTTCGTCCTACGGACTAAAACCCTCCGATTTATATAGACACCGAGTAGGGTTAGGGTTACACAGAGTCGGTTACAATGGTAGGAGATCTACATATCCAGACGCCAAGCTTGCCTTCCACGCCAAGGAAAGTCCCATCCAACACGGACGTAAGTCTTGAATCTTGTATCTTCATAGTCCAGAGTCCGCCAACGGTGATAGTTCGCTATCCTGACACCCCCTAATCCAGACTCCTCAAGAGCCTCGAACCAGGCTTCAATGACGATTTAGTCGGCGTGCATTTTGTCTTCGCATTGCAAGGCGGGTTCCTCCTCCAATACTTATAGAAGATTTTGAACACAAGGATTGTGTCCGCTCGCAAAACAAGTTCCACATACCACCGTAGAGAGAATAACCTTTGCATAGATCTGCCGACGATTCCGTGGCGTGACATCACACCACGGCCAGGCTTTTATACTGAATCGCTTTTACTGCTCCACCTTAGCGCTTAGTGAGGCGGTTTCCTTGGCACGCCTTATCGTGAGCGGAGATCGTGCCCTTATTCCGGGATTCCCATCAATACGGACGGGTAACCCAAACGCGCCATTGATTACGGTGCTTGGAGATAAGCTTAGTTTTACCAGTTGGCGGGGACGATAGCTTCATCCGTCCATATAAGGGATAAGGATCCACCTTTTCACCTAAGCCTTCTTCCTCCTTTGCTCATCCATTTCACAAGACTCGAGCTCCAGCGCCAAGTCCGCGACATCCTCCTCAACCTCCTCCCGCCATGTCCGGAGCGGAGTCAAGTGGATGGTCTCCTCCACACGGAGGGACAAGTCAAAAGCTGCGGAAAGCCGGATACTTATCCAATGACATCGCAAGACCGGCTTCTCGACGAGGGGCAGATCATTCCCACCCCAGTGCCCCATGAGAGGGTGGTGTTCTCACCCACTTCCTCCACGGAGTGGGTTTTCCACTTCACCCATTTGTTCGGGGCTCATGTTCTACTACGGCCTGATTTCCACGATCTGGCCCCAACTTCATCCTCAACATCTCGGCGCTTATCGTCAGGTGCGAGGCCTTTCTCTGCATCCAGCCCCACTTCAGCGTATGGCTGAAGACCTTCAATGTCAAGCCGAAGGTAGTGGCCGGTCGCCAAGCGGAGTGCGGAGGCGCCATGGTTGGCAAGATGGCCAAAGTCCTATGGCTCGAGGGCTCCTTTGTGGAGACCATAAAGGGGTGGCAATCGGGGTGGTTCTACATCACCGAGCGGCGCGACTCTCAATGGGCGGCGTCCACCGAATTCCGATCCGGCTTCCCCACATGGCTCACATCATGGAAAGAGACGGGCCTGACGTGGGGTGATTCGGAAGAGCTGTCCGGACTCCAAACCTGCGTCCGAAACCTGGTGGACAAGAATCTCAAGCTTGTCAACATAATCCAGGTGATGCTCATCCGCCGGATCCTCCCATGCCAATAATGGGCCTTCAAATTGTGGGAGTTCGATCCGGCACATCACCAAACTCTGAAAAGGCTTTTCGACACTACGTACGAAGATGCCTGGAAGGTGCTGTTCAAGGGCGCCGAGGCTCCTGCATCCGCTAACGAAGATCGCGGATTCAGCTTGCAGCGTCAAGCCAGCGAGGTAAGTTATTTTACCCTTTACGGGACTCTTGTTTTTCATAGTTTGACTCTATGTGGGATCTAAACTCCCTTACCTTTGACAGGACTGGCTGAAGATGTCCGGACAAATTAACTGTCTGGCCCCTCTTGCCAGAAGACCCAGCGGACGCCCAATTGACGGGACTGCTGGCTCCTGCACCGCACGTGGTGCCGGAGAAGAAGGCCACGGGAACTCGAAGGAGATCCCGGCGCCAGGTGCTGTCGGACTCATCGTCCGACGACTCCGAGACGGAATCCTCCCCTGAGGACGAGGAGGAGGAAGAAGCCTCCCCGCCAGGAGAGAAGAAAGGAAGGCCGCCCGACTAGGGAGGCCGGAGGGTCCAAGAAAGGAAGGACCTTCCTCCGACTTCTCCACCAACGCCGATAATGACGAGGAGGAGGGCCACCAAGGGCCAAACCTCGGCGAATCGTAAGTGTCCGGACTCAAATAGCTCATGACTTTTTATTTGTCGATAGTGTCTTCTAACGCCGAATATAACCATGTAGCTCGCCCAAGGACGCAGCTCGCTGTTTGCCGAGTGGCTCCTCGGATTCGGCCGGATGAATAGCACTTCACTTCCGACCGCCTCTCCTCGCGGACGCAGGCGACACCGCCGTGGAGTCCCAAAAGGGCCCCACCAGAGGAGGTGGTCGGAGGCGCGCAAGGCGACCTCTCGAATCAAGAAGGGGCAAGACCCCGAGGGCTCTAAGTCCGCCCTGTGCCGACTCCGCATCGAACCTTCAGCTGGTTCCAAGTCCGGCAAGCGGCCCTTCAGAAGAAGGGAAGATCGCGACGCCGGTGACTCTCCGACATCCGGAGGCACCGGATAGCTTGCTGAAGCGCTTAACGGCGCCCATCGGCGAGGAGCACCGCACTGTTATGAGAGTGGTGATCCAGAAGTTCAGTCCGCCAAGAGCGGGCTGATCAAGTTCTGTACTCAGCCTTCTAACAAGCTTTGAGGTAAGTTTAGAATATGCAAAAATAGTACCGCATAGACAAGAGTCCTCGATGCTTAGTTCGTGTTCGGAAAGAAAAGCCGGATGAGGATCTAAAAGATATACGCAGGAGTCTAACATAAGTATGTCAATATGGAAATGCAAGGCTGCGCCGACCTCCGCCGCACTAATCATGGAGGTCAATGCAATGAAGCAGAGCCTCGAGCGTCCGAGAACGAGCTCGGCCTTGCCAAGAAGCAGCTCGAGGACAAGGAAGGTAAGTAATACCTTATTAAAGTAATACCCTATAGAAAGGATTTGTTTGCAAAAATGACAGGAATAACTTGGGTATTGTAGGGGCCACGAACGAGGTGGCGACCCTAAAGGAAGCGGTGTCCACGGAAAAAAGCAAAGCGGCCGCGGAGCGCATCGAGTGAGAGAAGCAGGAGGCGCGGGTGGCGGAGGTGCGGCAAGAGCTCCAGGCTATCGTGGAAAAACACGAGAGTTTGGAGCATGACTCGAAGACTCGAGAGTCCGAGCTCGCCACGGCTCTTGAGAGCGCCAAAGCCGCTAAGGACGAAGCCCAAAAAGCCATCCAGGAAATTGAATCATTAAAGAAGATAGCAGCGGGTAAGGCATTCTTTATGCAAAGAAAGCATGTGAAAGTGAATTATCTATTACTTACCCGAATCCGGAGCTCTCCAGGAGCATTCCCAGATGCTGTTGCGTTCTACCGCGCCAAGGAGGGGAGCTCGACGGAAAAGGTGTTCTGGTCTCAGTATGATGAGGCCGGACATCTGGTGCCCCTGAGCGACCAGCTGAAGCAGCTGGTCGAGCTCCACAAGGTCGCCGAACAGGCCATGAAGGGCCTCATAATTCGCTGTGGCCATTGTAAGCCATGCCTCGAGCTACTTCGGCTAGTAAGGGCGGCTGGTGGACGATGTCCATGGATTGAAGTCATCAAGCGCCTCCGCTCTGCATTGAAGGTGCCCAGGGCCTTTGCCCGTGCTAAAGTGCACTGGGCAAGCCGGATGCCGAGAAGCTTGTGATGGACGGTCCACCAAGGGCAAGGAGCATCGCAAGCCTGAAATGTACTATGAGGGTGTCTCAAGGGTGCCCGCTTTATAGCGGTGAATGCTCCAAAGATGTAATTTTGAATAGACTCGCATTTATTATCATGTATGTTGAAAACTTGTTCATATGCGCTTAAGCAACGCCAGAATTTAAAATATTACCTTCAGGCGGCCGCTTATCAAATTTGAGAGATGGCAAGTCGTTATTTCAGCCCCCATGCCACGAAAAGTGTGGGTGTTCGGATAAACTTGAGTGCTCTTGTTCCCATTCTTGGGTCCTTCGGGAGGCGCCAACGCAACAAACAAGGCAACCGGACTATAGTGCTTGAACACTCTCACTTAGCCATATAATTTATAATTTTAAATTTCAAGAAGCCCCTAGTATTCGAAGACCGAGTTCGGGCGCTATCCACGCCTTTGGCCGGACAATGCCGACTCGCCTAAGCGCATAAGTTTTAGGGACCCAATAAACCTCTCGAACAGCGCATCGCCCCGCCTCTATCATGACGGTCTGTTTTAGCTTTCCACCGAGGTGCTCAACCCAGCTCAACCGGGCACAATCGCAGTGGTTCTCCCAGCTCTACCTTAGCCGATATAACGGAACGTAAGGTACCAAAACATGGGAGCCGGGCAAACCCAACTATTGACCCAAGACATGATTCGGAGCCGATGCATATAATGCTATAAGTTTGGGGCGCCGCACTTGTGAAAGTGTTTGTACTTATCACACCATATTTTTTGGGGTACTTAAGCCCATGGTGTATTGGACGTACCAAAGTGTACGGGTGCAACATGTCATGAATGAATATATACATAGATAAAGAAAGGAGTGCAATAATAGGCCAAAGCTATGTATTGTTTATTCAAAAAGGTACTGCAATGAAAGCAGAACGATACAAATAGTGCGATAAGCAAGGGATGGGACTATTTAACATGTCCCCCTCCAGGGTAAGCTGCGGGATGGTATGTAAAACAGGTATAATGCTCGTAGTAGACACCACCTGGACAATCGATGTAGCTTTCTCCTTCCCTGGCTGTTGCATCGTGAGTTCGGCAATTCTAGTGCCGGACAGGGCTTCTGGAGAACGGAGTCCTGAAAGTAAGAGAAAAGAAGAAAGAAAAAGAATGACACAATCGGGAGCCCCTTGTGCGGTTGAGCCGCATTCTGGGCATGCCGTGGTCGTGCCCCTCCCCTTATGCCCATGGTATCTCCAGAGCGTAGTTATGTACGCGTAGTACTGGCTTCGCAATTTCGCGAGGGCTGGGGTTGGGGCCGGATTGCTACACGTGCTTGGATCATGCCAGGCGGTCTTGTTGTAGGTTACTCCGGGCGCACTTGACGGTGTCCGGACGTTTAGTAGCCGGACTCGAGAATTGTTGTGAGAGGCTGCTCTGCACCTCCGCCGCGAGGGCCGCCGTATGCTCCCCCATTCGGAGAGAGCGTTCGGTGTTTACATTGACCGTGATTACTCCTGGAGGGCCTGGCATCTTGAGCTTGAGGTATGCGCAGTGCGGCACCGCATTAAACTTTGCAAATGCGGTTCGCCCAAGCAAAGGCGTGATGCCTCATGAACGGGACTATGTCAAGATTAACTCTTTGCTTCGAAGTTATCCGGGATCCAAGACCACTTCGAGTGTAACCGAGCCTGCATAATTGGCCTCTACACCGGTATGACGCCTTTAAAGGTCGTTTTGTGGGTTTAACTTAAGGGGTCTATGCCCATTTTATGCGATCAGATCCCGATAGAGCAAGTTCAGGCTGCTACCGCCATTCATCATGACACTAGTGAGGTGAACTGGCCAATGATTGGGTCAAGAACCATCGCGGCTAATCCGCCGTGGCGGATGCTAGTGGGGTGGTCCTTTGATCAAAGGTGATCGGGCAGGAGGACCATGGGTTGAACTTTGGGGCGACCGCTCCATCGCATATACGCCCCTTTAGCGCACGCTCGCCTCCCTTTGGGTATGTGGGTTATGATATCATGTTCACTCGCCCTCACTTGTGGGGGAAACCTTCGCCCTCTATTGTTCGGGCTGCCGGGCTCTCCTCGTGATCGCTATGCAGCCCTTGTCATTGAGTTCGCATTTAACTTGCTCGCTTGTTTGAAGACCCAACAATCCCTGTTGGTGTGGTTGGCTGGTTTTCGGGTGCCATGTATTTGGCACGAGCGATCGAGTATTCGGTCCAGATTGACGGGCCCTCGAGTATTTCTTTTGAACGGTTTTTCCGCCGACCGGTTTAGATCCTCCGAATCGCATTGACCGCCGATCTTCAGCATTATTTCCGCTAATGTGGCGGTTGTTCTTGCTTGCGACGCCGACCTGCCATTGTTGTCCTAGGTATCTGAACTACCAGTGGTTTTTGGTCAAGTTGTTACTACGAAGCCAGCTGCTTGTCCTCTCCCGCGCAAAGCGGTCATGAGCGCTGTGAGGGCTGCCATGGATTTCGCTTTTCTCGCCCTAGGTGCGGGCAAGCCACTCGTCATGATGTTATGTTTGAAGGCTGCAAGGGCCTCCGTGATCCGGACAAACAACGATTTGATTTTTCTTGGTTAGGAACCGTGTCCAGAATTTTCCGCCGATTCTTCCGCTGCTGAATTATGTGGCTGAGGTCATCGGCGCCTGTGGTCGCACATATGTGCCCCGAAGTTATCAAGGAATGCGGCTTCCGTGTCCTCCCAACAACCAATTGATTCTGCGGGCAAGCTGTTAAGCCAATGCCGAGCTGGTCCTTAAGCTTGAGGGAGGTATTTGATGGCGTAGATCATCACCAAGGGCCATGTGGATATGGAGGAGGTAGTCCTCGATCCAAACCGCAGGATCTGTTGTGCCATCGTATGATTCGATGTTTACGGGTTTGAAACCTCGGGATTTGATGATCCATCACTTCGCCTCGTGAAGCATAGAGGGTGTGCGCGCCCAGATTGAGCTATATCATGACGCAGCTCAAATGAGCTTTGTTCATCGTGGTTCGCCCGCCGAATTGCTGTATCCGGCGTGATTTGTTATCGCATGCGGTCGTGGGCACCCACACGATCCGTAGATCGATCTTGTTTGCCTTGCCTTATCCTCCAATATGTCTCGCAGGTCCGGGCGCTGCTTCCGCGCCTTGGTACTTTTTCGAGCGACGCTGGGTGCGCTTGAATGGAGGGTCTAGAGGCTTCTTCGTCGCTGCCACGGGTGGCCGGTCGGCCACGATCATGCGCGCTGGTGATGGTGCTGCTTCTCTAATTGGGGTAGCAGCCGTGTTTTGGGTATCTCTTGAGGGCGCTCGAGTTCGCACTTTTCGCCGCAAGGACTTCAATCCATCTCGTCACCTAGCAAGTCTTGGTCAGCTCTAAGCCATCGCTGCTTTTTCTTGAGGCTGCTTGTCGTGGCTATAAGCCGCGCTTGAAACGCCCTATTCGGCGGATCCTCAGCATGACAAATTCATCGTGCCAAGGCTTGCCTCATCTTCGAGGGAAGCATATAATTATCGCCCTCCACCTCCCCCTCGCCGCCTATCATGAGCGCTGGCTTCTCCTCCTCCCGTGTTGAATCCTGCCGAGGGGTTGTCTTCGCACCGTCCCGGTGTTATTATCTCCGTGCCGGAATCACCTTTTTGCTGTGGCGGATTTAGAGCGGCGCCACGACGCCAGCGCTTGGGCGTTTTTGTGGGGTCATCCTCCGCTGTTCCATCGCTGCTCCCATCTTTTGGGATGTCCACCATGTATATGTCGATGACGGGTGGCCTTCCAAAGGCCCTCAGAGGCGCTTAGTTCTGGTCGCTCCAGCATCGCCGCCCATACCGCCGATGTCTTCGAGTCGAAGTCAAGCATGTCGGTTAAATCATCGACAAGTGGCTACAAAGTGGTGGTGGGTGGGCTGAATTTTTCGCCGCTCGCATCCCAACCTTCCCGATCGTAGTCCGCCAGGCTCTCCCGATAAAGAGAGAGACTTTAGTGAATTCAGGATGTCGCCAAAGGGCGAGTGCTGAAAAATGTCCGCGGCAGTGAACTCCATAATCGGCGCCCAATTGGATTTGATTGGCAGGGGCACGGAGGGCTCGGAGTCCGGAGAGGATTCCGGCACCTTAGAGTCACTGTCTTCGCAAAGCACAGGGATGGAGTTCGGCTTAATCGCCGTAGAGATCGTAGCCCCTGAGGCGGTGTCCAACCACTCGCCCTCAATCGGCGGAGTCGGCCCGAGCTAAGGGTCGGAGCGACGCCGCGCGCCTCTGTGGCACCGTTTTCGCGGCAGAGCTAGATCGCGCCCATCAAACAATGCGGCGCGCTTGGTTGTGGCTCAATCCATCAAGATCAAGTCTCCGTGGACATCGCCGTGAAGTTCAAACTCCCAAATCTGACTCGATGGCCAGGGGCGACCTTTTCGATCGCTCCAGATGGCCAAGCTTAATTGGCCCGCAAAGGCAAAGCCGCCGACACGAATATCTGTCCGGGAGGAAAGTCTCACCGACCGCTGCCGTTGTTGATGATCAAGGAGCCATCGGGCCTAAGGATGACGGCACAGTAGGAACTCTCAATGAAAGCACCAATGTCGTGTCAAAACGGCGGATCTCGGTAGGGGGTCCCGAATCGTGAGTCTAGGCGGATGGTAACAGGAGACAAGGGACACGATGTTTTTACCCAGGTTCAGGCCCTCTCGATGGAGGTAAAACCCTACCCCGCTTGATTAATATTGATGATATGGGTAGTACAAGAGTGGATCTACCACGAGATCGTGAGAGGCTAAACCCTAGAAGCTAGCCTATGGTATGATTGTTTTTCGCCCCACGGACTAAAAACCTCCGGTTTATATAGACACCGGTAGGGTTAGGTTACACAGAGTCGGTTACAATGGTAGGAGATACATATCCGTAGATCGCCAAGCTTTCCTTCCACGCCAAGGAATGTCCCATCCGACACGGGACTAAGTCTTCAATCTTGTGTCTTCATAGTCCAGGAACCGCCAACCGCGATAGTTCGCTATCCGACACCCCTAATCCAAGACTCCAAGGACCTTTGATAATGTGAAGGCTGAGGCGTCGCCGGCGGCCTCGCTAGAGGCTTGCTCCCGAGCAGCCGAGGAGGCCCGGAAGCAGATCGCCTGCGCAGGGACGTGGAGGAGCGCGGCGTGGGAGCCCAAGCTTGGAGCAACTCTCCTCGAGCAGCAGTGGAGTTGCGCCAGTTGCACTTGTGTCGCCAAGGAGGCTTCCTTCAACCAGCCGAGCTCCAAACGCGAGGAAGCGCTTGTTGCTGGAGGTCCGCCGAGCGCAACCTCGACCTCGAGCGGTTGAGACGAGGGAGCGCTCGTGACTCAGCGGAGGAAGAAGTCACCATGAGGCCCGAGCCCAAGAAGAGGCTGACCGCCCAGAAGCGGAAGCTCGCCAGCCTCGAAAAGCCGAGTGAGTTGAGGCTGGAGTTGGTCAGGGCCGAAGCTGAGGGCAGGACCGCGGCCCTCAAGGCCAGGCTGGACTAAGTGACGCAGGGTGCGGACTCCTCCGCAGCCGCCCTTCGCGCATCACGGGCGGAGCTGACCTCCTCCTGCACCGAGCTGCTTCTTCTTCGACAGAGGGTTGATGGCGCTGAGGCCACTGCACGGCAGAACAAGGATGAGATCCATCGGCGGCGGGTTCTGGAGCACGAGCACGCCCCCATGCTCCGGACGCTCAGGGAACGGGCTAACACGGCCTTGGGCAATATTTGTGAGGCCGCTGTCGAGGAGCCGCACGAGACCAACTATGTCGGCAACCTCCAGTATTTTGCTGATGTGGTGACGCCCCGGAGAACCGCGCCGAGAGGTCTCGCTATTCGTTGAGGAGAGGAGCCGAGCCTTCTGGCGCGCTTTTATCCCTGGTCTTCAGCCATCCGCGGACAGGGATCCCCACTTGATTTCGATGCCGCCATCGCACAAAGGCATATAGCTGTCCGGGGCGCACTCGGGCGAGTGGGTGGATGGTCACGTGACGACCTCGCCGTGGCCTTCACGCCCGATGATGACGGCGATCGCGGGCCGCTGCCGGTGTCAAACCGGCGGATCTCGGGTAGGGGGTCCCGAATCGCGCGCCTAGGCGGATGTTAACAGGAGACAAGGGACACGATGTTTTTACCTGTGTTCGGGCCCTCTCGATGGAGGTAATACCCTTACCCCGCTTGATTAATATTGATGATATGGGTAGTACAAGAGTGGATCTACCACAGATCGTAGAGGCTAAACCCTAGAAGCTAGCCTATGGTATGATTGTTGTTCGCCCCACGGACTAAAACCTCCAATTTATATAGACACCGGTAGGGTTAGGGTTACACAGAGTCGGGTTACAATGGTAGGAGATCTACATATCCAGATCGCAAGCTTGTGTTCCACGCCAAGGAAAGTCCCATCCTGACACGGACGTAAGTCTTCAATCTTGTATCTTCATAGTCCAGAGTCCGCCAACGGTGATAGTTCGCTATCCGACACCCCTAATCCAGACTCCTCAAGAGCCCCTGAACCAGCTTCAATGACGATTTAGTCCGGGCGCGATTTTGTCTTCGCAATGCAAGGCGGGTTCCTCCTCCAATACTTATAGAATATTTTGAACACAAGGATTGTGTTCGGCTCTGCAAAACAAGTTCCACATACCACCGTAGAGAGAATAACCTTTGCACAGATCTGCTGACGTATTCCGCGGCGTGACATCACACCACGGCTAGGCTTTTATACGATTTTTACTGTTCCACCTCAACGCGTTTAGCGAGGCGGTTTCCTTGGCACGTCTTATCAGAGCGGAGATCGTGCCCCCTTATTCCGGGATTCCCATCAATACGGACATGGGTAACCCAACCACGCCATTGTTTACGACGCTTGAGAGATAAGCGAGTTTACCAGGCTGGCGGGGGACGCATTGCTTCGTCCGTTGTCGGAGTAATGGACTACGGGTAGGCAAACCCGAGCCCCTGAACCTTCCAAAACATCGGGGCAGGCTGCGCCCCTCAAGACCTCAAGACGAGAAGCCGCCTTCAGATAGTCGGCGACAGACCGGCCGACTACCCTTCCGGCCGAGTCCTGTGGCCGCCAGATGTTTACCTCCGCTGGGCCGACCTCCAATGATGCCGCCACAAGGAGTTGGCCCGCTGACTTCCACCGCTTATGCTCGGGCGATTATGGGTAGAGCGCCGCCGCCTTCCCCGCCCCACCATAAAGGGCGTATGGCACAGTGGCACCGCATCAACGAAGATCTCCGCGGCGGCAAAGATCGCATATGCCGCCCTCGACATCATCACCGCGGGTGATTCCTCGCACTCCACGCTGGCCTGGCTCAGCATTTAATTCAAGACGGCGGGATCGCACGATCGGCTGGAGTATCAAGACGGCGAGTAATTCCAAAGACGGACCCGATGGAGTCG
Source organism: Aegilops longissima (assembly GCA_021605205.1). Classification (NCBI taxonomy): domain Eukaryota; kingdom Viridiplantae; phylum Streptophyta; class Magnoliopsida; order Poales; family Poaceae; genus Aegilops; species Aegilops longissima. The sequence continues at coordinate 643,138,891 of CM038682.1, read as the reverse complement.
GGCCCGAAGTCGGGCCGCTCCTCCCGGATCCACGCGCCATTAACCGCATAACAGGAATGGCAATAGTGATCGCCGCCAGCGGCACTGGCTGCTATAACCTCAATGCACTAAGATCGCCATTAGAAGCACGGCCATGCGGATCTCAGTCGGCAAGACTACCACAAGTGACAAGGGCTGCTGCCCCATGCTGGGCCGTCAAGCGGGGCTGGGCTTAGTCGGCGGGCCCTGTGAGTCGGAGAAGACGACCACTTAGAGATCGACCACTTGGGCCCACACCAGGTCGGATTATCAGCTGTACCCCTGGGGTAGGCCTATAAACCCCCGGGCACCCATGCAAAGGGTTGGAAGCTAGTAGTTTTAGACACACACATAGAGGGAGATAAGAGCAAGCCGAGCCCTTCTCCTTCCTCACCCCAACAGCCCAAGGAGCCTCTTGTACCCATTTTGCCATAGTGATCATGCGGAGACCCCGCAGAGCAGCAAGAGGGGTGTTATCTCCTGAGAGCCCTGAAGCTGGGTAAGATTCGGCCAAGCGCATGCCTTCGCCTCATCCCGCTTGCGGTGCACCAGCGACGCTCTACTCACCCTCCATGATAAGCCATCCTTTGGGCATATGTCGCACCCAACCCCGGCATTTGGCGCCCACCGCGGGGCCTCGTGCACCGTCCGTTCGAGACCTCCTCTCGACAGAACCTCTTCCTCCCCGGCGAAGCGAGCCAGCCCGCATACCAGATGGAGTTTGCGCCGACGCTGCATGGCGCTGAGATTGCTCGTGACGGCAAGTTGCCTCGCCAACTTTGCCGGGCGAGGTTCGCCTCCGACGAGCCTGCATCCGACGCAGCACGCTCGCCCTGAAGCCTCCTCGCGGCCTCCTCGAGCAGCTTTCACGCCGATGGCGAGCCCGGCCGACCTGGAGTCCGTAGGGCTCCACCGGACCCGACGCTGGTCGATTTCGACACCGCCGCCGCCGACGCTGCTCTCACTAACGCGGTGGTCACGACGAGCCTCTCCTCAGCACGGAGAGCGGCGGAGCACCGCCACGTAAGTATGTTTCGCCTATCGCCATGGCGGCGAAAGCCTCCGGGGCTCGTGGACCTCTTCGACACTGCTCGCAAGACCGACCTTCCATTCCGAGGACGCTGATGCCAAAACGCCGGAGGCGTGTCGATTTCAACTCCTCGAGGGCACATTAAGTCGGCAAACATGAGACGCTTGTCGGTTTATCAACGCCAGATGGATCGCGCCAGGCGGCTCGCCGCTCGACACGGGTTTAGCCGCTTAGGCGCGGTCCGATAGCCGCGCGCGGCCTCGCCACCTGTTTGGGGCCGGACGCTTTGTATACGCCACGCCTGGAGAATATTCGCTGCCCTGCAGCGGCGACGAGCTGGATAACCGAGGGCGTAGGAGCGCCGCCGATGACGGAGCGAGTCCAGCAGTTTCGACACACGCCGCCAAGAAGACGGCGGCCTGCCGCACGGAGGCGCCACAACGCATAACGCTGGCGATTTGCCTCTCGCCGAGATCAAGGCGCGATATCTCGACGCCGACCGGCGGCGCTCACGGGAAGAAAGAACCAGTGATCCGCTCAGCCAGCCATAGCCGGACTCTACATTCTATCAAACGCGATGAAGACGGGCCGCTTCTGTATGTGGAGCAGCGGACGACTATCAGCCTCCGCCTCGCAGAAAGGCGAAGCTCCCCGCCACCCGCCGAGCATCCGACTTTCGCGACCGCTTTGCCGCCGAGAGGGAGTCGGCGAACGACGCCGCCACCGGATCGAGCGATTTCACCGATCCTCGGCGCTAGAAGAAGAAGATGAGTTGGGCCCAATTTGAGCCAAACTCGTGATCCGCGACGTGCCCTTCCCCGAGGATTCACACTTCGAGACACGCCATAAATACACCGCCCCGAAGCCGGAGGATCGCTGGTGGACTACTCCACGGCCACAAGATAACGAACGACAACAAGCGCTACTGTCGTAGTATGTTCCTCATGCTCCAGGCACGGCCCGACATGGTTGAACAGCTTGAAGCCTGCGCAGCATCAACAGCTGGGTCGACTCACCGAGGCCTTCGTCCGCAACTTCACCAAAGCACATACAAGCGACCTCCCAAGCCTCGCCACCGTCCTTGTGCATACAAGGCCCCAACGAGTCCACTCATGACTACCTCACGCTACTGGGCCAGCTCCGGAACTCCCTGGAAGGAGTGCACGAGGTGCAGTAATCGAGTATTTCACCGCCGGGTGCGTAGAAGGCACCTCTCTCAAGCACAAGCCTTTATGCATTTAACCGAGACCTCGACGAAATGCTAGTCATAGCAGATAATACGCCATCGCCGACTTCTCCATGAAGGCGGAGATCAAGTCGGGCAGGACTGCAAAGTAGCTCCTCATGCTCCCGTAACTCCAGCCTGGCGATGCTAGCCGGCGACAAGAGAAGAGAATGATCACAGCGCAAGGCCCCGCAGCCGCTTCCAACATGCCGTAGGTGGCGACGGTCAAGGCCAGCTGCCAGAGGGCAGCCTCCTCGCCAAGCGCGTAAAGGCGGCAAGTCCAACTGGTTGCCGCCTTTCCTACGAAGCGCACTGGACGGACCCGCAGTTCCACAGCGCGCAAGCCGGCCAAATCACACCACCCGGAAGTGCCACCGCTCACCAGATCGCTAAGGAGACGGCCTGCCCTCCTCCGCCGGCCGCTCCGCCCACCACCGCCCCCAAAGAGCCGTTGTTCGGCCACCGGCAAAGACAAGACGACACTCAAGAGCACGGGCGCCTATGTCGTGGTTTACTAAAGATGGTTGATGATCGCCGCAGAAGCGGCAGCAGATCAAGAGGTGAATGCCGAGCATGAGACGCCTGCATCATGCACTGTCCGAGAAGCCCATCACCGAGTCGGCCGATCACCCGTAAGTGATGCTTAATAGGGGCCGCCGCTTCTCGCGAAAATCGATAGATTCGGAGGCAGCAAGATCAACATCCCGCATAAGGATACGATGGAGAAGCTTAGGAATCAAGCAGAGGCAGCTTCAGATAGCCGGACTGGCGCTCCACGGAATTGTACTCCGCCTTACTCCGCCACCGATTGGCAAGATTCTCGATAGACGCCCTCTTTGGGGACAAGGATCACTTTCGCCGAGAGCCAGGCCCGTTCGAGGTGGTGGACCTCGAGAGCCCCTACTATGCCTTGCTTGGCCGACCTGCTTGGGCTGTTCATGGCGGTCCTCACCACGCCTACCTCAAGTCAAGATGCCGAGTTCCAGGATCCTCGACCGTAGTGGCGATTACGTAAAGTCGCTCGCTGGCGCAATTTGAAACCAGCCGGCTAGCCGAGTCCCCGTGATCGCGCCGAGAAGCTGCCCCGGATCGGGTTGTGGGCGGCCGCAAGCAGCCAGAGATATCGCCCCACCCCAAGGAGTCAAGTTGAGGGCTCGCTCAAGCCGCCAAAGAGACCAAGAAGATACCTTGGACCCGGAGCACCGGAGAAGCACGCTTGTCATAGGTGCGAACCTCGCAAAGAAATAGGAAGGCGAAGCTCGCCGATTTCTTCGTGAGAATCGACATCTTTGCATGGTCCCCAAGGACATGCCAGTGTGCCGACGGATTTCGCCGAGCACGTTACATGTCCGACTTGATGAAGCCCGTCCGCAGCCCTTGCGCCGCCCGCCGTAATAGAAAGGAAGAGTTGTTGAGAAGAGATAGCCCGCCCCTTGCAGCCGGTTTCATCATGGAAGTTTTTCCGTAATGGTTGGCTAACCCGTCCCGGTACTAAAAAGAACAAGCAAGGTGGATGTGTATTGACTACACAAGCCTCAACAAAGCTCTCGCCCTAAGGACCCGCTCATTTACCCAGGATTGATCGGTGATAGACTCCACAACCGGATGCGAGCTGTTGAGCTTCTTAGATGCATATTCGTGGATATCATCGCATCAAGCTGAACCCGCGCATGATTGAAGACCGCTTTCATCACACCATTTGGAGCCTTGTGCTACCTGACCATGACGTTCACCTTGAGGAACGCCGGCGCCACCTTTTAGCGTTGCATGTAGAAGTGCCTCCTCAAGCAGCTTGGCAGAAACGCCCACGTTTACGTGGATGATGTGGTGGTGAAGAAGGAGAGGCGAGGAATGCTGTTGGAAGACCTCAGGGAGACCTTTGAAAACCTGCGCCGATTCCAGATCAAGCTCAACCCAGAGAAATGCATCTTCGGAGTACCAGCCGGCCAGCTCCTCGGCTTCCTGGTATCCGAACGCGGCATAGAGTGCAACCCCATGAAGATCAAGGCAATCGTGAGAATGGAAGTACCCCGCCGACCCGGATGTGCATAAGTTCACCGCTGCTTGCGCCTATCGCCGATTCATCACCGGCCGAGAGAAAGCCTCCTCTCGCACTCAACTTATGAAGAAGACCACCTTCTTCAATGGAACTCCAAGGCGGACAAGCTTTTCTCCAGCTTGAAAAGAATGTTAGCTACTCCCCAAAGGTCGGCGCGTTCACTCCAAAGGAGCCCATGCTCCTGTGATATTGCCGCCACCAAAGCAGGTAGTTAGCGAAGTTATTGTGGTTGAACGCAGGAGGAAGGCAAGGCGCTACCTGTCCAGAGACCGTATATATTCCGAGCGAGGTACCGCCGACTTCCAAGTAACTACAACCCACTACCAGAAGATGTGTTACGGCGCGCACTTTGCCGCCAAGAAGTTGAAGCCTTACTTTAAGAGCATTCAATCACCATGGTTTGCACGGCCCCACTAGCAGAGATCATCGGAAGCCGAGATGCTTCAGGCCGAGCGGCTGCCAATGGGCCATAGAGTTGGCCCCACACCATCTTTTACCAGCCCCGCACCGCCATCAAGTCACAAGCCCCGCCGATTTCCTCGCCGATTGGCCGAGACTCAAGATTCGCCGCCAAATACCGAGTCCACCCATTGGCGGATGCACTTTGATGGCTCCAAGATGCGCACTGCTTGGGAGCCGGGCGGGTCCTCACTTCCCCAAAGGCGCATAAGCCTGGCACGCTGCCAGATCCATTTCGCCGCCCCAACAACATCGCCAATACGAGGCGCCATCCACGGGTTCGGCCAGTTAAAGAACTCGCATTCGCCGGATCCTCGTGCTATGGAGACTCGACTTGGTGGTCCAACACTATCCGCGATCGGGACGCCAAAGATGCAACATGGCGAGCTACCGCTTCGTATAGCAGCTGAGTGGATATTTTGAGGGATGCGAATTCCTCCATGTACCAAGGAACGATAATGACCAAGCAGATGCCCCGCAAGAATCGGTTCCACCCGACAGTAATACCATCCGGCCGCCTTCGGCCGCTTCTCGCCATCCATCAAACCGCTACCAGAATCAGACCCATTTTGTGCTTCTCCTCGAAGAAAGCAGATCCGACCCAGAGCCTCGCAGACGGCACAAGAATCCTTGAAGACGCCCCCAAGAACGCTGGTAGTCGGTTGCCCGGGGACTTCGAACCTGCCCGGGACTGCAACGATTTTGCAAAGACTCCAGATTGCCCAGGACTGTGCTAGGCCGGCCCGGGATTTCTCTCCAACGCAGCAAGCTGCTCTGCACTCCAACCCGCCGCCCCCAGCCAGCCGCCTCGGCCCAAGTAGCAGATCAAGGTCAAAGAAATAGTAAGCACCTCATGGGCCCAGCCCATCTTGAAGTTTTTGGTAAGCGGAGAGCTACTAACTGATGAAACCTTAGCTCGGCAGGGCAACGCCGAAAGGCAGCCTATACTATAATCAATAGAGAGTTGGTCAGCAGAAGCGCCACCGGTGTCTACCAACAAGGCCGAATCTGAGCAAGGCCAAGCAATCCTCAAGACATTCATCGTATGAAAAGTGCCATCATGCAGCCTTCCAGAGCACTCGCCGCCAAAGCTTCCGACACGTTTTTTCCGCCGATCACCAGAAGAGGACAAGGAATTAGTTCAAAAATGCAAGGTGCTGTGTTCCGCTTCCAAGCCGCTTCACCGGCTTCAGCCATTAAAGACAATCCCCATCGCCTCGCCCTTTTGCTGCCCGGGCCTGGACATGGTGGGACGATTCAAGACGGCACGAGGTGTCCTAACTCACCTACTTGTCGCGGTGGACAAGTTCACCAAGTGGATAGAAGCAAAACCCATCAAGAAGTTGAATGGTCCTACGGCAGTAACTTTCATCGCCGACATCACGACTCGGTACGGCGTACCACACAACATCATCACCGACAACGCACAAATTTCGCCAAGGGCGCCTGCCGCTTTCGCGCGACGCAGGCATCCGACCGGACTTAGCCCGCTTCCCATCCGCAGTCAAACGCCAGGTGGAGCGAGGTAACGCCTCATCTTGTCCGCATCAAGCCTCGCTCGTCGAACCACCGGAGCTGCTCGCCGTTGCCGGCTTGAGGAGTAAGCTACTGCCCTCCGGAGTCCGGCAGACGACTCCAAACAAGTCAACCGGTTTACACCCTTCTTCCTCGCCTCACGGCGCCGGGCCGCCATCCCAACGGATATAGAGTTCGACTCCCCGCGAGTCACCATGTACACCGAGGAGGAAGCAAGAAGAACGCCAAGACGAAGGCCGATCTCGCTGGAAGAGGGCCGCCGTCGGCACTCACCGTCCAAGATCTACCAAACAGAGCTCAGGCCGATACTACAACAAGAAGGTCAAGCCAAGATCATTCCTAGAGGGCTACTTGTGTTCGCTGATTCAGCTTAACGGCCGCCACACAAGCTGCTGTCGGCCTTTGGGAAGGACCGCTCATCATCGCAGAAGGTGTGGGCAACGACTCCACGACTTGATCGATGCTCAAGCCCCGAAAGCACGCAAGAGGGACGACCCGCAAAGAGACAGAGCGACCATGGAATGCAAATCTGCTCCGAGGATTTACAGCTGATGGTATGTACCACGCTACCCTTTTATGCTTGAAATACCAAGACTGGGCTCTCGAGACGCAGCACGGACTGCACTCTTTGTTATCTCAGATGATAAGAATTATGCCTTGGATATGTTACCCTTTTATTATGCTGTTTGGAACCGGCTCACTAGTCGGCCTAGGGACTCGCTTTTGAGCTATGAAGTGCTTCCCGAGGTCCCGACAAGTAGCGCGGCGGTGCCCAAGCCGCCTCCTCGCCGAAGCAGCAGCTCCTGCAGAGCGACCGCTTGGCGGGCAGGAGGAGGTAGAGCGGCGCTCACACTAAAAAAAGGGCTAAGGACCCAAAGCATACACATAGTTGAAACTGCCCCAACTCGGGATTTATGAAACCCGACTCTTAAGAAGCCATCTTTGCTGCTTTTCTACCCAACTTGCTTAAACGATTCTAAAATGGCCAAGTACTTGCCTTCTCAAAAGTAGCCGAGTACTTGACCTAGACGGCAGTCCGGAGAGTGGCTGCCCGACGGGCAAGGCGGCATCTAAGGGAAGGCGGCAAGAGGAAAGCCATAAGAGCACGGAGCAAGAAAACATGAAATTAGAACAATATTTACATAAACTTAGGCCCTTGACCGGATCTTCGAACAGAGGTTCAGAATACACCCCTGGGTGGAATTAAAGCGACTAACAAAGTTCTTCGAAGACTAACAAGCAGATAAAATAAAGCCAACACAATGCTTAGGAAGCAGCGGATGGGGTGGAAGGCCGGAGGTGGTGGCGGCGCCAGCGCCGGGGCGGCCTGGCAGTTTCCGCCTTTGATCGCCTCGCAGCCGGGCTGGCTCGTAAGGGCGCGACTCGCTGCCGGAGGCGCGGCCGAGCTGAGGCTGGCCGCCTGGCCTGCTTTCCGACGCCCATGCCATCTCCGCCCTCCACTCGCCCTCATCCTCGGCTGCCGAGTCGACACTCGCCGAAGTCCTCGCCAGAGTCCGGGTTCATCCCAACCACTCCGGGCGATGCCTCCCCACCGCCTTTCAGCCGGCCCGGACGAGAGACCTGGTGTCCGTGCGTAGTCGGCGATCGCCGCCAAGACGCCGACGAGGGCGCCCACGGCCAAGGGCTCCACCTAGGCTTCGAATCGAACGCTGCCACCGGGTCCAGTCAAGCCTGGATACCACGCTTGATTTAACCTGTGGCTCGGCGAGCCCTGACCGAGCCGCTGGAGCCCTTCCAAGCCTCAAGACGCCCAGCCGCGACCTCCAGCCCAATGGGCGGTCCCGCTGGAGTGCGCAGAATGCATCTCCGCCATTGTGGAAGCAATTGCCTCGCCCCGAGACGTCAAGACGGCGCAGATCCGATGTTAGGCAGACGAGCCTCAATGCTCGTGAGCTGCTCGTCAAGGGTCCGGGCGCGCATTGCGATCTCGGCGCCTGGCCCGCCTCGCCTCACGCCTCGGCCTCAACGGCCTGACACGCACAGATGACCAGGAAGACGTCTGCCAGAAGAAGAAAAAGCAAGTTAGAAAAGACAAGAGCCGCTTAACCTATAGTCGGCAACCCAAAAAGAGAAAGTAAAAGTAAACTTACCATCAACGATATCTTCGATCTCATGGAAGCCGGAGGTCGATGCGCCCTGGTCTGGTCCAAAGCGGAGCGCCGCCTCAAACTCGCCAGAGGGCGGCCTCTTTTCTCCGCCTGCCCAAGGCCGCCTTGAGCAACTCCTTCGCTTCCGCTGCGTACAGGTGGCCAGAGGTCAAGGGCTCATGCGTAGCTTGCCGTGATTCTCCTCCTTGGCGCAAGTAGGGCGGTCTCTATGCCATACCAAAATTCCATCTCACAGAGCGGGCGCGGACTCAAGAATAAAAAGAAGGACGCGAAGTCGCCGATAAGAAAGTCGCCAAGAAGATCCGCCCGATCGCGAGAAAGGGCCGGCCCGAATCTCGGATTACAGCTCGCGGTGGCGCAAGCGCTCAAGAAAGAAGAAAACTCACCTCTGCCTCGCCAGTCAAGCAGCCCATTTGCTCAAGACTTCAACGCTATGTTGAAGGCGTAGCGGAGGTTGTGATACTCCCAGTAATAAGGATTCTGCATACGTATAAAGACTTGAAGTAACTAACAGTTCCGGCCGCTCATTGCTCACAGTCAATTCAAACTCGGGATTACACTCAGGGAGCTACGCCGCCTCACAGAGAAGATCCAGAGAAAATTTGGAAATGAAACTCACCCGACGTTGTAACGCGACGCCAGCGCCTTTGGAGAGGTTCTCGAGGGCGACGCCGCCCGCAGCTTCGCTTTGGACGCCCAGAGCACCGTGTTCAGCGAGGCCCGTGAGCCTCCTCGCACCCACCTGGAAGGCGCGCCGACGCTTCAGCGCTGGGATCGCCGCTGAAATGGCGGCGCCGGGTCTTCTGAAGGGCGCGGGCCGAGTCCGCTTTTTTTCAAGGCGGAGGCCACCGCGAAAGCGATTTGAAGAAGCAGCCGCCACGGCTTCATCATCATCGGTCGGGCGCGCGCGGTGGGTCCGCCGCTGTTTGTCTCACGCGACTTCGACCGCGGCGAGGCGGCGAGTTGGCGCGCGCCTGCTACCGCGGCAAGCTCGCCGCCTCCCCGCGACGGAGCCTCACCACCAACTCACTCCGATTGGCACTGAAGTCCGGGCAGCGGTGGCGCCGAGTCAGAGGAATGACAAGCAGCGCCGACCGAGACGGCGGCCTCCTCGGCTTATTGAGCTGCGCAAGGCGGCACCGCCTGCCGCTCTCGACGGGCGGCCGCCTCGTCGTGGCTTCTCCCGCGAGCCTGGCCTCGCTGTTCTCCCCGAGGGCGGCCGAGGGTCAGCTCACGATCTGCCGGGCGGACGCCTCTGCCGACCCCATGACGGAGGCGGCGGCGACCTCTCCAGAGTGAGGGGAGCCCCGATGAGAGAAAAGACATAAGAAGACTTGGGCAAGACGGACCAGAGGGAAAAAAGACGGAATAAAAGATACTTACGCTGAGACCAGCGGTGGCTTCTTCACCTCCTTGCGGAAACGGGCTACTTCTCGCGACCGCTTCTTCACGCTCGAGTCGCGGGAGGCTGCCCCTCGATTCTCTTGGCCTGGCCGCTCGGCTGACCTGCCCAGCCCGGGCGCTTTCACGCCACTGCCCCCCAAGGTGGCGGAGGAGCTCGCCGCTTGGTTGGCCGGTTCTCCGGCGGCGGGGCGCATTTCTGCATCACGCCTGGGTCAAAAAGTGGCCGAGGGCCCAGGTCGCCGGCCTCCCCTCCTTCGCATCGTCTTCCACCGCCACGCCCATGTCGGGTCGCCGCCGGCCACTCCGCCCCGGTCGGGACGAACTTCATGAGCCGCCTCTGGGCTGCTGGTTGAGGGCGGCATGAGAGGATTCTGAGTCGGAAAGAACCAAGGAAAGTAAGAGCCGGATCTGGCTAAGGAAGGAAATAAGGAAGCGAGAGGCGACTTACCATCGACGGGGGATTGGCGCGAGAGTATGGCTCCTTGCCGAAGCGCCATTCTCCCCGAGGTCGCTAGTTCGCCAGAAGTTCACCGTGTCCACCACCTCCGCTGCCAGGCATGTCCTGAGCACATCCGCCAACCTGTCCCGCGCCTCTCATCCGCGCATCAGATGAGGGCGGCCTCCGGAGAGGGAGGATCTGCCAAGGCCGCCAAGGCGCCAAGCAAGTCAGCCCCTGGGCCAGCCTCCGACTGATCATGACGCGGAGCTGCCGCGACGGCGGCATTACCCGGGGTCAGCGTCCGGCCTCGAGAGGACCAGCCGCGGTGGTCGGCTCAAGGGCCGCCCATGAGGGCGGCAAGTTGACCCACCGACGCCGGGGCGACGCTTGATGTAGAAGACGAAGGCCGCCACATCTTCATCGACTTGATGAGGGGATGGCAAGGAAAGGGATTATCGACACCGCCTCCTTCATGAACGAACGCCAGACAGAAAGCCGCACGCGAGGCGGGGTCCCGAAGCCGCTTGGAATTAAGAACTCCCCCATAGCTCGATGGTGGGGAGAACTCCGAGGAAACCTTCGTGATAAGGATGCGGGGCGCCAGCAGCACCACCGTTGGGGGTGAGGTGGTGCGTTGGAGCCCAAGAATTCCAAGAACGCTAGCAGAAGAAGCCGCCGCCGCAGCCCCAACCCGCATGAGGTGCGAAGCGGAAGACAACCCGCCGCCTCCTCCGCGCCGCGTGATTTCGCCCGGGTGCGGGCGGGCTCGCACGAGGTTGCTGCAGGAATGCGCGCTGCTCGACGGCGAACTCACCATGTCGCTGCCGATGATGGAGCCGCCCCACGCCGGAGCGCTGCAAGTGGAGCGCGCGGTTGATGAGGAGCTCATCTCCGCGCGCAGGAAGGAACGAGGCTCTCGCCGGAGGAGCAAGGAAGAAGACGGGCAGGGAGCGGGATGAGAGAGCGCGCGCCGCCGCTTCTCCTCCCCCGCCACTTATAGGCGCCTGGCACGCGGGTTTGGGGGCGCGTGGATTAATCGCGCCCACGCCTCTCAGCTTCTGACGATGAATTCCCACGACGTTATCGCACAAGAACGCGCGGGAGCCCAACCGCTTCGCACGCATCGCAGCGGATTACGCCGCGCCGGGCGCTAGTAGTGGCGGGCCCCGCCGACGGGTCTGGCCTTTTGTCACGCGGGCTCGGCAGATTGGCCCGCCACAGGCGCGCCGCGTGGCGGGCCCACGACGGGCGGCTGCCGAAGCTTATCAAGACGCCGCCCAGTGTCCCGCCAGCGACCTTCAAACCTTTTTAAGAGCAAGACGGCCCACCAAAGCCGACTCCGGATGGAGACGGCGGTCGAAGTCCAAATTCTTCCTTCAGGATGAGCCGCCGAGGCCTCGATGGCCTCGCCGGCGCCTCCTCAGCCTTCGTGGACCACCGTCGGAGTAATGGACTATGAGTAGGCAGACCCAGCCCCCGAACTTTCCAAAACATTCGGTAGGCTCATACTCAAGACCTCAAGACGAGAAGCCGCTTTCAGATAGTCGGCGACAGCCGTCGACTACCCTCCGGGGCCGAGTCCAGGGCCGCCAGACAGGAAGCCGACTCTCAAGCCACCGACCTCCAAATGAGGTTGCCAAGGAGTCGGCCCACGACCTCCACCGCTTTATGCTCGGGCGATTATGGGTAGAGCCGCCAGCCCTTCCCCGCCAAATCCATAAAGGGCAGTGTATGGCTACAGGCATGCCGTATCAACGAGATCTCCGCGGGGCGCAAGATCAAGGCTATGCTGGGTCTCGACATCATCACCGTGGGCAGATTCCTGCACCCACGCTATTCGTCTCAGACGATCCGAAGACGGCAGGATTTACCGTCTTGGCGGGAGTATCAAGACGGGCGAGAGCACCCCAAAGACGGAGCCGATGGAGTCGGCTCGAAGTCGGCCGGCTCCCCGGGATCCACGCCGCCATTAACTGCATTAAGAGACATGAATGGCAACAGGATCGCCGCCAGGCGGGCGGCTGACTGCCATAAACTCACGCACCAAGCTCACATTAGAAGCACGATTACAGTGATCTGCAGAAGCTGGCAAGATCTACCACAAGGCGGACAAGGGCTGTTGGGTCTGCATGCAGGCCGTGCAGTGCCCCAGTGAGTCGCATGGAGAAGACGGTGACTTAGAGATCGATGACTTTGGGCCCACACCAGGCCGGATTACTGAGTGGCCCTGGGTAGGCCTATAAACTTCTGGGCACCCATGCAAAGGGTTGAAGCTAGTAGTTTTAAACACATACATAGAGGGAGAGAAGAGCAAGTGAGCCCTTCTCCTTCCTCACCTTAACAGCTCAAGGAGCCTCTTGTACCCATTTTGCTATAGTGATCATGCGAGACCCCGCAGAGCAGCAAGAGGTGTTATCTCCTCGGAGAGCCCCCTGCTGGGTAAGATTCACCGTGCATGCTCTTCGCCATCCTGCTTCCAGCACCAGCGACGCTCTACTCGCCCTCCATGATAAGCCATCCTTGGCATATGTCGACGCAACCCCGACATCCGCCCATATAAGGGATAAGGATCCACCTTTTCACCTATGCCTTCTTCCTCCTTGTTTCATCCATTTCACAAGACTCGAGCTCCAGCGCACCTAAGTCCGCACATCCTCCTAAACCTCCTCCAGCCATGTCCGGAGCGGAGGCAGTGGATGGTCTCTCCTCCACGGAGGGACAAGCAAAAGCTGCGGAAGGCTTGGATACTTATCGAGCACATCGCACCGCTCCCCGACGAGGGGCAGATCATTCCTCACCCCAGTGCCCTATGAGAGGGTGGTGTTCTCACCCACTTCCTCCGCTGGACTAGGTTTTCCACTTCACCCATTTGTCCGGGGCTCATGTTCTACTACGGCCTGGATTTCCATGATCTCGCCCCGAACTTCATCCTCAACATCTCGGGCGCTTATCGTCGTAGCGTAGGCCTTTCTCCGCATCCAGCCCCACTTTGGCTTATGGTCAAGACCTTCAATGTTAAGTCAAGTAGGGGCGGCCGCCAAGCCGGAGGCGGAGGCGCCCATGGTTGGCAAGATGGCCAAAGTCCTATGGCTCGAGGGCCTTTTGTGGAGACCATAAAGGTGGCAATCGGGTGGTTCTATCACCGAGGCGGGCGCGACTTTCAATGGGCGGCGTGCCCCGAATTTGATCCGCTTCCCACACGGCTCACATCTTGGAAAGAGACGAGCCCTGACGGGGTGATTCGAAGAGCTGTCCGACTCCAAACCTTCGTCTCGAAAACCTAGTGGACAAGAATCTCAAGCTTGTCAACGTAATCCAGGTGATGCTCATCCGCCAGATCCTCCCATGCCAACAACGGCCTTCAAATTTTGGGAGTTCGATCCGCACAACACCAAACTCAAAAGGCTTTTTCGACACTACATATGAAGATGCCCCAAGGCCGTTCAATGATGGCGAGGTTCTGATCCGCTACATCAAGATCGCGGATTCAGCTCAGCAGCTAAGCCGTTGAGGTGTTATTTTACCCTTTAGGGACTCTTGTTTTCATTGTCTGACTCTATGGGATCTAAACTCCCTTATCTCCTCGATAGGCTGGCTGAAGACGCCCCGACAGATTAACCGTCCGCCCCTTGCTGTAAGACTCCAGCGGACGCCCATTGACGGAAAATGCTGGTTCCGCACTCACGTGGTGCCGAGAAGAAGGCCAAGAAGAAGGCCATGGAACTCAAGGAGCTCCTCGCAAAAGCTATCGCGACCATCGGTCGACGACTCGAGGCGGAATCCTCCCCGAGGACGCAGGAGGAGGAAAGAAGCCTCTCAGCCGGGGAGAGAAGAAAAGGAAGGCCGCCCGACCGGGAGGCCGGAGGGTCCAATAAAGGAAGGACCTTCCTCCGACTTTCTCCACCAACGCCGAGAACGACGAGGAGGAGGGCTACCAAGGGCAAAGCCCCGGCGAGATCGTGGCGTCCGAACTCGGATAGCTCATGACTTTTATTTGTCGATAGTGTCTTCTAACGCCGAATATAACCATGTAGCCCGCCAAGGACGAAGCTCCGCTGTTTCATCGAAGCGGCCTCGGATTCATCGGATGAATAGCACTTCACTTCCGACCGCCTCTCGTGACGCAGCGACACCGCCGTGGAGTCACAAAAGGCCCCACCGAGGAGGTGGTCCCGGAGGCGCCGCAAGGCGACCTCCTGACCGTGGGCGTTAGGGGGCGAGACCCCGAGGGTCTGTCCGCCCTCGGTGGCCGATTCGCATCGAACCTCTTCTGGTTCCAAGTTCTGCAAACGCCCTTCGAAGAAGGGCAAGATGCGACGCCGGTGACCTCCCTCCATCCGTGAGGCACCGGATAGCTTGCCGGAGGCGCTTAACGCGCCCATCGACGAGAGCACCGACTGCTATGAGTGTGGTGATCCGAAAGTTTAGTCCGCCAAGAGCGGGCTGATCAAGCATGTACCAGCCTTCTAACAGGCTTTGAGGTAAGTTTAGAATATGTAAAAATATTAACAGACAGATAGTAGCTCTCGATGCATAGTTCGTGTCTCGGAAAGAAAAGCCGGACCTGAGGATCTAAAAAGATATACGCAGGAGTCTAACATAAGAATGTCAATATGGGAATGTAGGTTGTGTTGCCGACCGACCGCAGACTAATCGCAGAGGTTAATGCATTGAAGAAGAGCCTTGAGCGTCCGAGAACGAAGCTCGGCCTTGCTAAGAAGCAACGAGGACAAGGAAGGTAAGTAATACCTTATTAAAGTAATACCTTATAGAAAGGATTTGTTTGCAAAATGACAGGACTAACGTGGGAATTGTAGGGGCTACTTAACGAGGTGGCGACCCTCAAGGAAGCGGTGTCCACTTTACAAAAGCAAAGAAAGCGGAGCGCACCGAGCGAGAGAAGTGCAGGAGGCGCGGTGGCGGAGGGCGGCAAGAGGCTCCTGTGCTCTCGTGAAAAACACGAGTTTGGAGCGTGATCAAGACTCGAGAGTCCGAGTCATTGAAGGAAATATGCCCTAAAGGCAATAATAAAGTTATTATTTATTTCCTTATATCATGATAAATGTTTATTATTCATGCTAGAATTGTATTAACCGGAAACATAATATGTGTGAATACATAGACAAAATGATAGTCACTAGTATGCCTCTACTAGACTAGCTCATTAATCAAGATGGTTATGTTTCCTAACCATAGACATGTGTTGTCATTTGATTATCGGGATCACATCATTAGGAGAATGATGTGATTGACATGACCCATTTCGTTAGCTTAGCACTTGATCGCTTAGTATGTTGCTTATGCTATCTTCATGACTTATACAAAGTTCCTCAAGAACTATGAGATTATGCAACTCCTGCTACTGAGGAACACTTTGTGTGCTACCAAACGCCACAACGAATCGGGTGATTATAAAGGTACTTCTACAAGTGTTCCAAAAGTATATGTTGAGTTGGCATGAATCGAGATTAGGTTTTGTCACTCCGATTGCTCGGAGAGGTATCTTCAGCCTTCTCGGTAATACACATCACATAAGCCTTGCAAGCATTGCAACTAATGAGTTAGTTGTGAGATGATGTATTACGGAACGAGTAAAGAGATTTATCGGTAACTAGATTGAACTAGGTATTGGATACCGACGATCAATCTCGTAAGTAACATACCGATGACAAAGGAACAAC
Organism: Aegilops longissima; assembly: GCA_021605205.1. Classification (NCBI taxonomy): domain Eukaryota; kingdom Viridiplantae; phylum Streptophyta; class Magnoliopsida; order Poales; family Poaceae; genus Aegilops; species Aegilops longissima. The sequence continues at coordinate 643,122,911 of CM038682.1, read as the reverse complement.
GATGTTGTTATGCGGTTTAACCGATAAAGATATTCAGAGAATATGTAGGAACCAATATGGGCATCCAGGTTCCGCTATTGGTTATTGACCGAGAATGGTTCTAGGTCATGTCTACATAGTTCTCGAACCCGTAGGGTCCGCACGCTAACGCTTCGATGACACCATTATGAGTTTATAAGTATTGATGTACCAAGGTAGTTCGGAGTCCCGGATGTGATCACGGACATGACGAGGAGTCTCAAATGGTCGAGACATAAAGATTGATATATTGGAAGCCTACATTTGGACATCGGAAAGGTTCAATGAAATCGAATTTACCGGAGTACCGGAGGTTACCGAACCCCCGGAGGTCTATGGGCCTTAATGGGCCATAAGAGAGAAGAGGAAGGGCCGGCCAGGCAGGCCGCCTCTCCCCTCTAGTCCGGAATAGGACAGGAGAGGGGCGGCGCCTTCCCTCTTCTCCTCCAATCCTAATCCAACTAGGATGGGGAGTCCTACTCCTGGGAGAGGACCTCCAGCGCTGGCCCCAAGGCTGGCCGCACTTCTTGGCTCTTTTATATACGGGCAGGGGGCACCCCATGACACACAAGTTGATCTACGGATCGCTCTTAGCCGTGTGCGGTGCCCTTCCACCATATTCCACTTCGTCATATCGTCATGAGCTTAGGCGAAGCCTCGCGCCGGAGAAGTCATATCGCTGCGGAGCTTAGGCTAAGCCCTCGCCGGTGGAGCATCATCATCGCCACCACGCCGTCAGGCCGACGAACTCATCGCCGACACTTTGCTGGATCGAGTCCGGGATCGCCATCGAGCTGAACGTGGTGCGAACTCGGAGGTGCCGCACGCTCGTGCTTGGATCGGTCGGATCGTGAAGACGCATTTACTCACATCAACCGCTTGTTATAACGCCCGCTCGGGTTCACGAGGGTACGCGGACGGACACTCTCTCCTCTCGCTATGCCATCACCATGGTCTTATGTGATCGCGAGGAAATTTTTTGAAATTACTACGCTTCCCAACACTCGCCCACTCTCTTGAGAGTGCCAAAGCCGCCAAGGCCAAAGCCCAAAAAGCCTCCAGGAAATTGAATCATTAAAGAAGATAGCGGCGGGTAAGGCATTCTTTATGCAAAGCAAGGATGTGAAGGTGAATTATCTATTACTTACCCGAATCCGTAGCTCTCCAGAGCATTCGCAAATCTGCCCCAGAGGTAACCGATGCTGCCGTTGCTCTACCGCCAAGGAGGGGAGCTCGACGGAAAAGGTGTTTTGGTCTCATTATGCTGAGGCCGGACATCCGGTGCCCCTGAGCGACCAGCTGAAGCAGTTGGTCGAGCTCCACAAGGTCGCCGAACAGGTCATGAAGGGCCTCATAATTCGGCTGTGGCCATTGGAAGCCATGCCTGGAGCTATTTCGGCTAGTGCGGGCGGCTGGTGGACGCTGTCCATGGATTGAAGTCATCAAGCGCCTGCCTGCATTGAAGGTGCTCAGGTCCCTTGCCCCGCTAAAGTGCACCGGGGCAAGCTGATGCTGAGAAGCTTGTGACGGACGGGCAAATCAAGGGCAAGGAGCATCGCAGTTCTAAATGTACCATGAGGGCATCCTCAAGGGTGCCCGCTTTATAGCGGTGAATGCTCCAAAGATGTAATTTTTGAATAGACTCGCATTTGTTATCCCGTACGCTGAAAACTTGTTCATATGCGCTAAGCAACGCCAGAATTTAAAATATTACCTTCAGGCGGCCGCTTATCAAATTTGAGAGATGGCAAGTCGTTATTTCAGCCCCATGCCACGAAAGTGCTGGGGTGTTCGGGATAAACTTGAGCGCTTCTTTACCATTCTGGGTCCTTCGAGGGAGGCGCCAACGCAACGCATAAGGCAACCGGACTATAGTGCTTGAACACTCTCACTTAGCCATAGAATTTATAATTTTAAATTTCGCAAAGCCCTAGTATTCGTAAGACCGAGTTCGGGCGCTATCCATGCCTTGGCCGACAATGCCGACCGCCTAAGCTGCATAAGTCTTTAGGGACCCAAAACCTCTCGAACAGCGATCGTCTCGCCTCTATCATGACGGGTCAGCTTTAGCTTTCCATCGAGGTGCTCAACCCATCAACCGGGCACAATCGCAGTGGTTCTCCAGCTACCTTAGCCGATATAATGGAACGTAAGGTACCAAAACATGGGAGCCGGGCAAACCCAACTATTGACCGAAGACATGATTCGGAGCCGATGCATATAATGCTATAAGTTTGGGGTGCCGCACTTGTGAAAGTGTTCGTACTTATCACACCATATTTTTTGGGGTACTTAAGCCCATGGTGTATTGGCCGTACCAAAGTGTACGGGTGCAACATGTCATGAATGAACATATACATAGACAAACAAAGGAGTGCAATAATAGGCCAAAGCTATGTATTGTTTATTCAAAAAGGTACTGCAATGAAAGCAGAACGATACAAATAGTGCGATAAGAAAGGATGGGACTATTTAACATGTCCCTCCAGGTAAGCTATGGATGGTATGTAAAACAGGTTTAATGCTCGTAGTAGAGACCACCCGACACTCGACGTAGCTTTTACTTCCCTGGCTATTGCATCGTGAGTTCTGCAATTTAGTGCCGACAGGGCTTCGGAAAACGGAGTCCTGAAAGTAAGAGAAAAGAATCAAGAAAAGAATGAAACAATCGAGCCCTTGTGCAGCTTGAGCCGACTGGCGTGCTGTGGTCGTGCACCTCCCTTATGCCCATGGTATTCCATAGCGTAGTTATGTACGATAGTACTGGCTTCGCACTTCGCAGGGATGGGGATGGGGCCGGATTGCTACGAAAGTGCTGGATCGTGCCAAAGCGGTCTTGTTGTAGGTTACTCCGGCGCGCTTTGACGGTGTCCGACATTTAGTAGCCTGACTCGAGAATTGCTGTGAGAGGCTGCTCGCACCTTCGGGCCGCGAGGGCCGACGCTTGCTCCTCCGCTCGAAAGAGCTGCTCGGTGTTACCATTGACCGTGATTACCTCGAGGGTTGGCATCTTGAGCTTGAGGTATGCATAGTGCGGCACCGCATTGAACTTTGCAAATGCGGTTCGTCAAGCAAGGCGTGATAGCCGCCATGAACGGGACTATGTCGAAGATTAACTCTTCGCTCGAATTTATCCGGGATCCAAGACCACTGAGCGAATCGAGCCTGCATAATTGGCCTCTACACTCTGGTATGACGCCTTTAAAGGTCGCCTTTTGTGGGTTTAACTTGAGGGGTCTATGCCCATTTTATGACCGTATCCCGAGCAGAGCGGTGTTCGATGCTACCACCGCCCATCGTGACTCTAGTGAGGTGAAATCTGTCAATCATTGGGTCAAGAACCACGCGCGAATCCGGCTGTGGCGGATGCTAGTGGGTGGTCCTTCGATCAAAGGTGATCGGGCAGGAGGACCATGGGTTGAACTTTGGGGCGACTGCTCCATCGCATATACGCCCTTTAGCGCACGCTTCCGCCCCCTTTTGGGTATGTGGGTTAAGGTGATATCATGTTGGGGAAACCCTTCGTCCCTCTATTGTTCGGGCGGCCGGGCTCTTCCTCGCCATCGCTATGCAGCCCCTTGTCATTGAGTTCGCATTTAACTTGCATGCTCTGTTTGAAGACCCAACAATCCTGGTGTGGTTGGTTGGTTTTTGGGGGTGCCATGTATTTGGCACGAGCGATCGAAAGTATTCGGTCCAGATTGGACGGCCTCGAGTATTTTTTGAACGGTTTTTCCACCGACCGGGGTTAGAGCTCAGATCCGCATTGATCGTCAGATCTTCAAAGATTATCGCTGCGAACGCGCTTGTGCTTGCTGCGACGCGACCGCCATTGCTGTCATTGGTATCCGAACTACTGTGGTTTTGGTCAAGTTGTTACTACGAGCTAGCCAGCTGTGCTCTCCCGCAAAAGCGGTCATGAGCGCCAGGAGGATGCTATGGATTTCGCTTTTCCTGTCCTAGGTGCCGGGCAAGCTACGTCGTCATGATGTTATGTTTGAAGGCTGCAAGGGCCTCTCGTGATCCGGACAACAATGATTTGATTTTTCTTGGTTAGGAACCGCGGTCCGTAATTGTCTCGGGCGATTCTTCAAGCTGCTGAATTATGTGGCTGAGGTCATCGGCGCCTCGTGGTCGCGACATATGTGCCCCTGAAGTTATCAAGGAATGCGCTTCCGTGTCCTCCCAACAACCAATCGATTCTGCCTGGCAAGCTGTTAAGCCAATGCCCAGCTGGTCCTTAAGCTTGAGGGTGGTATTTGATGGCGTAGATCATCACCGCGAGCCATGTGGATGTGGAGGAGGTAGTCCTCGATACAAAACGCATGATCCGTTGTGCCATCGTATGATTCGATGTTTACGGGTTTGAAACCTCGAGATTTGATGATCCATCACTTCGCCTATGAAGCATAGTGGGTGCGGCGCCTCAGATTGAGCTATATCAACACGCAGCTCAAATGTGCTTTGTCTATTGTGTTCGGCCCGCCGAATTGTTGTATCCGCGCGGACGGGTTATCATCACGCATCATGGGCGCCACGCCGATCCGGCCGACGATCTTTTTTGCCTTGCCTTGTCCTCCAATATGTCTCGCAGTCCGCGGCTTCCCCGTGCCTTGGTACTTTTCGAGCGATGGCGCCGGGTGCGGCTTGAATGGAGGGCCTAGAGGCTTCTTCGTCGCCAAGCCACGGGTGGCGGGTCGCCGATCATGCGCCGGTGATGTAGGTTTGGGTGCTCTCCTCTAATTGGAGTAGCAGCCCGCTTTGGGTATCTCTTGAGGGGCGTCGAGTTCGCATTCTTCGCCGCAAGGACTTCAATCCATCCGTCAGCCTAGCAAGTCTTGGTCAGCTCTAAGTTGCTGCTGCTTTTTCTTGAGGCTGCTTGCCGTGGCCATAAGCCGCGCTTGAAACTCTCCTGTCGGGCGGGATCCTCGTGCACGCATAAATTGCCGACGCCAAGGCTTGCCTCATCTTCGTAGGGAGGCATATAATTATCGCCCTCCACCTCCCCGTCGCCGCTTCTATCATGAGGGTTGGCTTTCCTCCTCCCGTGTTGAATCGCTGCCGACGGGTTGTCTTCGCACCGTCCGGTGTTATTATCTCCGTGCCGAATCACCCTTTTGGCTGTGGCGGATTATGAGCGGCCACGACGCCGCGCTTGGGCTTTTCGAGGGTCATCCTCCGTTGTTCCATCACCGCTCCCATCTATTGGGATGTCCACCATGTATATGTCGATGACGAGGTGGCCTTCCAGCGTCTCTGGTGGGCGCTGGTTCTTGGTCGCCGCCAAGATCGCCATCCATACCGCCGATGTCTTCGGAGTCAAGTCGGCATGTCGGTTAAATCATCAACAAGTGGGCAAAGTGGGTGGCGGTGGGCGAATTTCTTCGCCGTTTCACATCCCAACCTTCATGACCGTAGTCCGCCAGGGCTCTCCTGATAAAGAGAGAGACTTTAGTGAATTCAGGATGTCGCCAAAGGGCGAAAATAAAGATGTCCGCGCAATGAACTCCATAACCGCGCCCAATCTGATTCGACAAGGTGGGGCGTGGAGGGTTCGGAGTCCGAGAGGAGTCCGCACCTGGAGTCACGGTTCGCAGCGACAGGGATGGAGCTCGCTCAATCGCCAGAGAGATCGAGCCACCGAGGCGTGTCCAACCACTCGCCCTCGATCGGCGGAGTCGGCCCGAGCTAAAGGTCGGAGCGACGCTGGTGCGGCATCCAGCAATCGCTCGCGGCAGAGCCAGATCGCGCCCATCGAGACAAGGCGCGCTGCTGGCTGTGGCTCGAATTGTCGAAGATCAAGTCTCCGCGATGTCGACCGTGATAGTTCAAACTCCCAAATCTGACCTGATGGCCAGGGGCATAGCTTTCGATCTGCTCCAGATGGCCAAGTGAATTGGCCCGCAGCAGCAAAGCCGCCATCACGTAAGATCTGTCCGGGAGAAAAGTCTCACCTCGACCACGCTGTTGTTGACGATCAAGGAGCCATCGGGTCCAAAGGATGACGCATATTGAGGAACTCTCAATGAAAGCACCAATGTCGGTGTCAAACCGACGGATCTCGGGTAGGGGTCCCTAACTGTGCGCCTAGGCGGATGGTAACAGGAGACAAGGGACACGATGTTTTACCCAGGTTCGCCCTCTCGGCGGAGGTAATACCCTTACTCCTGCTTGAATAATATTGATGATATGGGTAGTACAAGAGGATCTACCACGAGATTAGAGAGGCTAAACCCCAGAAGCTAGCCTATGGTATGATTGTTGTTCGTCCCACGGACTAAAACCTCCGTTTATATAGACACCGGTAGGGTTAGGTTACATAGAGTCGGTTACAATGGTAGGAGATCTACATATCAGATCGCCAAGCTTGCCTTCCACGCCAAGGAAAGTCCCATCCGGACACGGGACGAAGTCTTCAATCTTGTATCTTCATAGTCCAGGAGTCCGGCCAACGGTGATAGTTCGGCTATCCGGACACCCCCTAATCCAGGACTCCCTCAGCCGCCGATGAAGGCGGCATGGTGGATGGTCCTGGCGCTGGCGGAGGTGTTGGTGATGGCGATGATGTCAGCGACGCCAGCGACGCCTCCGGAGCAGACCCAAAAGGCGCAGCAAGCAACATGTCCGACTGATTGTTTCTCACCGTTGTTTACCCTGTACAAAAGAGGTTTAGGCTTGGCCCTAAATACTGTGAGAGCATTTTGGGAGGGGAGGCCCCTCATGTAAAGATTTGTGATAGATGCCTTGGTAATCTTAACGCTGCGTGTGAGCTTAATGGCCGGCCTGGTGGTGTATCGGCTGGCTCGTTTACCTTTTGGCCCTGGTGAGCCCCGAGCGGGGTTGCGGGGGCCATAGCGCCATGTGCGTCTTCTGAGTGAACCCATTGATCCTGCGATAAGAACCTCCGGAGAGGGAGTGGAGATAGTTGTCCGAGCTGTGAACGAATTGGTTTGCCTGGCTCATGAGGGGCTCATGAGGGGGCAGCCGACGCTAGCTTTGGACGCAGTCAAACCAGAACACCTAGATATTGCTCTGAATGAGACTAAACACCCCTTCCCCAAACACACGCAAGGCTCGAACTCAAATCCAACTTAAATTAAAATCAAGAAACTTGTCAACAAAGGAAAAGGCAAAAGCAAAAGGCCGTCCGCACCTAGTCTAGTCTTAGACGCTTTCTCACCAGCCGCTGGTTAAGTGCTGCCATCAAGGTGAGGGAGCCCTAAGGCCCGAGGCCGACGCTTCCCTGAGACTCCGGGCGTGTACAACCCCACTCATTATTACGTGAGAGTGTCACGGGGCGGCGAGCTTCACAGGCACTGGGTCTTCTTCACAGGTATCAGCCTTGCTTCATATTGCCACATGAGGGACCCGCCTTGCGCCACACTCTACCACCACTGACGGCGGCCGGAGACCAAGGACGACGCTAATGGGGTAGAGCGGTCGCCAACGGTTCCCCGACGACCACATGTCCTCTGCCGGGGGCAGGCCCTGAGGCACCTCCCCGGCAGAGGGCCTACATCTTGAGAACATCTTGCGCCGATCGCCGGGGGACGAACTCGTATCTTGGCCGCTCTCCTGCAGCCCCCGATGCCCTCCTCCTGAGGGGTAAGAGGCTGCAGCGTTGGGGCCGCCTCCCGCGGGCGACCTGTACTCTCCCGCTGCACTTGGTTAGCATAAGCTTGCTCCCGAGGAATTAGCGGTACCAGATAGTTGTCGGGCGCCAGCGGGCCGCCGAGGCCGCCTTGGGGTCCCTGAAAGAGCTCAGCTTGTGGTGTCTCCTCGCCCCAGCTTGTCCCAAGGAACGAGCCATGGTCTTTCCTCAGCGACACTTGATCCATCCTGCAGGGCACATAAGCTTCGGGACGCTGCCCCGTGGGTCTCGCCAAAGTGCCCCATGTGACACGTGAGTCCGCCCGACAAGGCTGCCTTGAGAGTGGTGGCGTTGGTGGTCCGCCTGGGCCAAAGGTCACGGCGCGGCGCCTCTTCGCTGGTCGGAGATGGGTTCGCGACTTGTCGCCTGGTGCTGCTAGCTGCTGGCGCGAGTAGGCCCCGAGCCCGCTGAGGTTGCACGGCGCGCATGGGGTCCGCCATACGGGCGCGCCTGGGCCGAGGTGGTAGCCAGACGCAGAAAGGAGGTGCTCCCGAGGAGGTAGGCCACGAGCTCGCCACTGCTTCCAACAAAGACGCCTGGCTGCCTCTAGAAGCCGCACTGCAACAGCTCGGCCACCGTGAGCGTACCGAGTTCGCCGCCCCATAGGGTGTGCGGCACCGGGCCGCAGCGCGGCTTGAGGCTCGCCGCCGACCGCACTGCCGCTGGGCGTGAGGGTAGGCGGGCGCTTGCCGGCCGCCATCGCCCGCAGCGCTTTGCCGAGCGCTGGCTGCCCGAGGTGCAAGGTTGAGGTCGCCTTTAGGCTGGTGGCACGGCGTAGGCCACGCCGCCCAGCGTCGGCGCCTGTAGCCGGGTCGCTTGATATCGAACGACGAGGTGACGAAACGCGAGGCGGCGGAAGAAGGATTCCGGCGCACCCCTACCTGGTGCGCTAAATGTCGGATTTCGGGTTCCGGCAGACCCTTTAGTTCGAACACTGGGGTGCGCGCGGAGATCTTTCCCCTACCAGCTCATGCGTGAATGGTTAGCGAGGGATCTAAACTAGAAAAACGATGAACATCACAAGAGACTCAGGGTTTATACTAGTTCGGGCCACCATTGTGGTGTAATACCCTACTCTAGTGTGTGGTGTGGTGGATTGCCTCAGGGGTTGATGATGAACAATACAAAGGAAGAAATAATTTCGCACAGAGGGCTGTTCTTGAGCCTGGTGCGATTTAACGCTAGGGGTGAGTCTGACGCCTCCTCTCTCTCTGCTAGGGTTCTATCCGATGCCTCTACTCTGTGGTGGCTAGCTCTATTTATAGTAGGAGGCCCTGGGCCTCTTCCCAAATAATGAGCAGGAGGGCGCCAACAATTGGCCATTTTGAAGGGGAACATCTAGTACACTTATCCTGACTAAAGTTGGTCTTCGGCTGCCATAGGCTCTGACGGTGACGAAGTCCTGGGCTACACGATGACCTCCTTCCTGCCGCTCTGCTGGTGTTGGTGTTGTTGCACCGAAGCGGTAACCATTTCCTGATGCCTTGGCCTGCGCTTGCCTCCTTTGCACCAAAGGGGAAATGAGGACACTACGCAGGCCAGCGCCACCTGGCGCCCGCCTGGCCTCGATCGTCATGGCTTGCGTCACGGGGCAACCTCTTGAGGTAACCTGCCTTGATCTCTCCGCCTCCTCGTGAGCCTGCCTGACGAGGCTGCTCCTGAGGAAGGTTCCTGTCGTCCGCCCCGCGAGGCTTGGCCCCTCACGAGGGTCTTGAGCTTGAGCTGATGAAGCTGGGTCGGCCGGGCCCCCACCGAGCCACGCCTGCAGTGCCTCGTGAAGGCAAGTCTAGGGACCCTGCCCTCGAACGCCGGTAAATACCCAATATAGATTAATAGTAATGGATGCAAATAACAGCTGAGCTCTCCAGCTAGTGCTTTTTAATAAGAGGGTGATGACTCAACATGGAAGTAAATAGATAGGCCCTTCGCTGAAGGAAGCAGGGATTTGTAGAGGTGCCAGAGCTCGGTTTTGAAATAGAGATAAATAATATTTTCAGCGGCATACTTTCATTGTCAACATAGCAACTAAGAGATGCCGATATCTTCCACAAACATTATAGGCGGTTCCCAAACAGAATGGTAAATTTTATACTCCCCCTCCACCAACAAGCATCAATCCATGGCTTGCTCGAAACAACGAGTGCCTCCAACTAACATCAGGTCCCAGGGGGAGTTTTGTTTGCAATTATTTTGATTTAGTTTGCATAAAGCATGGACTGGGCATCCCGTGACCAGCCATGTTTCGTGGAGGAGGAGCGGAGTCCACTCTCTTGAGAATAACCCGCCTAACATGGAAGATAAGGGCAGCCTTAGTTGATACATGAGCTATTCGAGCATACAAAAAAGAATGTTTATTTGAAGGTTTAGAGTTTGGCACATACAAATTTACTTGGAACGCAGTAAATACCGTGATATAATGAAGGTATGGTGGACTCATCCGAATAACTTTGGGGTTTATGGGATTGATGCACAAGCAGTATTCCCGCTTAGTACAAGTGAAGGCTAGCAAAAGACTGGGAAGCGCACCAACTAGAGAGCTTAATCACAACCATGAACATGCATTAAAAATTAATAAACATTGATGCAAGCATGAGTAGGATATAATCCACCATGAACATAAATATCGTGAAGGCAATGTTGATTTGTTTCAACTACATGTGTGAACATGTGCCAAGTCAAGTCTCTTAAATCATTCAAAGGAGGATACCACCCCATCATACCACATCATAACCATTTTAATAGCATGTTGGCAAGGTAAATCATTATAACTCATAGCTAATCAAGCATGGCATAAGCAACTATAATCTCTAATTGTCATTGCAAACATGTTTATTCATAATAAGCTGAATCAAGAATGACATGAACTCATCATATTTACAAAAACAAGAGAGGTCGAGTTCATACCAGCTTCGCTTATCCCAATCAATTCATCATATCGTCATTATTGCTTTTCACTTGCACGCATCGAACACGTGAATAATAATAAGAGTGCACCCGCATTGACTAAGCTCGAATCATGAGCATTCAATAAGCAGGAGAAGACAAAGCAATATGGGCTCTTGGTTAAATCAACAATAATGCATATAAGAGCCACTCAACAATTTAATCATGGTCTTCTCTATATCGAATTTCAAAGAAAAAGAAAGGAAATAAAACTATTTACATGGGAAAGCTCCCAACAAGTAAAAGAAGAAAGGGAAATATTTTTGGGTTTTCTTTTTAATTATTACTACTATAGCAGGAAAAGTAAACTAACTAGAAGCTACACTAATTTTTTTGTTGTTTTCTTAAAGTTTAACAAACTCATAAGAAGAAAGCAGGAAAAGGGAAAATAAACTAGCATGGATATTACAGTGAAAAATTATAAGCACCCACATCTAGCAATGAGTGTGTGAACATAAATGTAATGTCGGTGGAAATACGATTTTCAAGCTTAGGCTTTTGCCTGTTGGTTCATTGCCGTGATGGCTCGGCTGAGATACACACAGTGTAGCCGGGTCGACAGTGATAAAGAGGACTCAATGCCATCGGGTCGACAGCCATCTCCGGATCCCAAGAATAAACAGACTAGCGTGGAGGCTCGTATTGTGGTTCCGGCTTCAGGGCTGGTGCAGGAATAAGTGGAGGAGGGCCACCGTGGCCCACGAGGTGGGCGCACTGGGGTAGGGCGCCACACCCTCCTCGTGGCTGTGTGGCAGCCTCCGGCGGTGTTTCTGCACCATAAATCCTCAAATATTCCAAAAAATCATATTAAATTGGCATGGCATTTGGAGGACTTTTATTTCGGGTATTTTATATTGCACGTGATAAATCAGGAAACATACAGAAAAATACTATTTTTACTTTATTTCAACTAAATAACAGAAAGTATAAAGATGTTACAGAAGGTTGTGCCTTCTAGTATCATCCGTCTCATGCTCATCAAAAGGAATCCACTAACAAGGTTGATCAAGTCTTGTTAACAAACTCATTCCGAATAACATGAAACCGGAGAAATTTTGAATAACACTATGTTACCTCAATGGGGATATGCACATCCCCAATAATAAGAATATCATATTTCTTCTTAACAGTAGGAAGGGGAAATTCAAAACCTCCAAATTTAATCGATGGAACTTTTCCAATAGAGTTGATACTATGAACTTGAGGTTGTTTCCTCGGAAAATGTACCGTATGCTCATTACCATTAACATGAAAAGTGACATTGCCCTTTTTGCAATCGATAACTGCCGTAGCAGTATTCAGAAAAGGTCTTCCAAGTATAATAGACATACTATCGCCCCGGAATATCGAGAATAAAAAGTCCGTTAAAATAGTAACGCTTTTAAACCACAACAGCACATCCTCACAAATACCGAGTGTATAGCAGTTGATTTATCAGCCATTTGCAAAGATATTTCAGTAGGTGTCAACTTATTCAAATCAAGTCTACGATATAAAGAGAGAGGCATAACACTAACACCGCTCCAAGATCACATAAAGCAGTTTTAACATGGTTTATTTTAATGGAGCATGGTATAGTAGGTACTCCCCGATCTCCAAGTTTCTTTTGGTATTCCACCCTTAAAAGTATAATTAGCAAGCATGGTGGAAATTTCAGCTTCCGAATCTTTCTTATTTGTAACAATATCTTCATATACTTAGCATAAGGATTCATTTTGAGCATATCAGCTTAACCTCATACGCAAAAAAGATAGGTCTAATCATTTCAGCAAAGCGCTTAAAATCCTCATCATCCTTTTTCTTGGATGGTTTGGGAGGAAAAGGCATGGGTTTCTTAACCCATGGTTCTCTTTCTTTACCATGTTTCCTAGCAACAAAATCTCTCTTATCATAACGTTGATTCTTTGATTGTGGGTTATCAAGATCAACAGTAGGTTCAACTTCTACATCATTATCATTACTAGGTTGAGCATCATCATGAACATCATCATTAACATTTTCATTAGGTTCATGTTCATTACCAGATTGTGTTTCGGCATCAGAAATAGATATATCATTAGGATTCTCAGGTGGTTCAACAATAGGTTCACCAGAAGTTTGCAAAGTCCTATCATTTTTATTTTTCTTCTTTTTAGAAGAACTAGGTACATCAATATTATTTCTCTGAGAATCTTGCTCAATTCTCTTAGGGTGGCCTTCAGGATACAAAGGTTCCTGAGTCATTCTACCAGTTCTAGTAGCCACTCTAACAGCATAATCATTTTTCTTACTATTCATTTCATTGAGAAAATCATTTTGAGCTTTAAGTACTTGTTCTACTTGAGTGGAAATCATAGAAGCATGTTTGCTAATGAGTTTAAGTTCACCTTTAACTCTAGACATATAATCACCCAAGTGTTTAATCATATCGGAATTTTATTTCAATTGTCTACCAAAATAAGTATTGAAGTTTTCTTGTTTGACAATAGAATTATCAAATTCTTCTATGCATTGTCTAGCAGACTTATAGTGAGGTATATCACCTTAATCAAATCTATAGAGAGAATTTACCTTTACTACCTGTGTTGGGTTATCAAGACCTGGAGGTTCTTCAATAGGTAATGGATTAAGATCATATGTTTCTTCAACAGGCAATAAATTAAGACCATGTATTTCTTCAATAGGAGGTAAATTCTTAACATCTTCAGTTTTAGTACCTTTTTCTTTCATAGATTTTTTTGCCTCTTGCATATCTTCAGGACTGAGAAATGGAACACCTCTCTTCTTTGGAGTTGGTTTAGGAATAGGCTCAGGAATTGGAGCAGGAGCTGGCTCAGGAGGTGCCCAATTATTTTCATTTGTCAACATATTATTCAATAGAATTTCAGCTTCATCCGGTGTTCTTTCCCTGAAAAGAGAACGAGCACAACTATCCAGGTAATCTCTGGAAGCATCGGTAGTCCATTATAAATGTAGCGACTAGACCTCAAATAGTCTGACTTCTGTGCATCAGTGTCATCCCTGGATCAGTAATGCTGACACGCACAATACTTGAAGGATTTATAACAGAGTAGCAATCACACACTTATTACAATGAATGTCTCAAAAGAGAACTTATTACAATAAATATGGCTTAAGGTCATCTAATAACGATAACAATGAACGCTTGGAAGATAAGCGTAGTCCATCAACTCCAACGGCATCATCGAGTATAGAACCATGCACTCTAAGGCACCTTACTGTCGTTCTAAAAGTTCTGCAACAAGAACGCGTGCAGCCCAAAATGGGTTAGCACATGGAATATGCCGCAATGTAACACATAGAGAGTAATATGAAAGAGCAATGCTATACTACACGCATATATGGTCTGGGAAGCTCTATGGTTACAGCTTTTGCATAAAGCCAATTTTTCCCTACATCGCAAAGGAATAAATTTTGTTTAACTATCATGGTGGTTGTTAAACATTGAGAATGGTTGACAGCATTCTCAATCCCAATTAAGCATCATCATTAAACCGAACAATATTAATTACAGTAACATGATGAGATTCACATGATAATCCAGGTACTAGATACTCAAGATGTCCATAACCAGGGACACGGCTAACCATGATTAGTTTTATACACTCTACAGAGGTTTGCACACTTTTCCCCACAAGACTCGATCTCCTCCGTTGGGATTCACACACTGCATGGTGTTTGAGAAACAGATGACCGAGACATAGTCTTTCAGAAGCGCTAGCACCTTACGAACGGGTAGACAGTTACACCTACATCCCACTACATCTGCTAGTCTACCACTATAATAGTTCGCACGACTTAATCAACTATGCTAGAGCCCATAGTAGCTTTTGGCTGCACACGGAAGTTTCTAGCATGAATAATCTCATAATCCCTTTGAGCCTGGGTGGCGGTCCGTAAAAAAAGGCAACTCGAATACCTGTGTACCGTAATCCACCCGATGTGTGTTTAAGTTGCCACCTTAAATAAACCATTAAATAACAATCTCACATCTGTCATGGATACACTCACCAAATCCACGTCTACTAGCATAGCATGGCATAATAAGCAAACGTAGAAGTAACTCCCAAGGGTTTGATAATAAAACAGGTAATAGGTACTACCTCATCTACTTCCCAAAACCCACAATTTAATTAGATCCTAATCATGCAATGTTTGAGGATTGATCTAATGCATAAAAACTGGGTATGAAAAGGGATATGATCAAGGTGTTACTTGCCTTGCTGATGATCCGTGAAACCTAGAGATTCAAAGTAGCAAGCGGCGCACTCCGGGTACTCTATCGCAAACAAACAAGCATACAATAAGTACTCATCTAATGCACAGGTAAAACTCAAATAAAAGATCTAACCAGAAAGTTCAACTTAAGAACTCCGATTTGCAAAAATAATCAAATCGAACGAAGCAACGAAAGTCAAACGACGAAAGAAACAAGCTTCCTTTACTAATCTGGACCTAAGTCAAATTTTACAGAGGCAAAAACTTGTTTGAGTTGATTATTCAGAAATAGGGTTTCGAGACGAAACTCTAGGCGCTTGAATCGCCTGATTCCGATAAAGGAGCAAAAAGTTATACTAAAAACAAAAATCGGATCAGAAATCGCGATCTGGAATAATCGCGGAAAAATCCGAGAAAAAGAAAAATGAACGAACAGGCTAACAAACGAACCTTCGCTATCTATGAAAAAACGGAAATCGTTCGTCAAAACAAACGAACGAACGGGTGTTCGCCAAATAACTAAACCGGAAAGAAAAAAACACGAAAACCGATCTAGAGTTTTTTAAAAAAAACCGAACGAAAAAACGGACGGTTTTCTCGAAGAAACGCACGGCGCGAGGCGGTCAACCACGGGCGGGTCGGCTCGGCGCGGTGGTCAAGGTAGCGAGAGGCGGCGCGCGGCGGGCGGCACGGATCGGCGGCGGCGGCAAATGACGCGGCGGCGGCGGCGGCGCGATGGTCGGGCGGCGCGCTGGTTGGGCTGGGGCGCTGGGCAGCTGTGGGGGGCCCTGCTTATAAAGCCCCCCCTTGGCGGTGTCCCGCTCGGGTACAGCCCAGAGGCGGTTCCTCTTTAAAAAAAACATTTCATGCAGAAAAACAAATAAAAGAAATACCAAACGGACTCCAAAAATCCCGAATAAATTTTTCCCGCTTCTAAAATCAAGCCGACAAGATGAACATTTATTTGGGGCCTAAATGCAATTTTGAAAAACACGATTTTCCTAAATTCAAATAAAATAGCGATAAACTCCAAATAAAAATCTTATTTGATTTTTTATTAAACATTCAATATTTCTTTATTTTGGGAAATTCATTTTATTCCCTGTCTCATATTTTGATAATAGAAATAATTGAAGATAAAATAAATAAAATCAAATGATCCTATTTTCAGAATTTGAGAAAACTCAAATATGAAAATAATGAAATCTCCAACTCTCTCTCTGGGTCCTTGAGTTGCGTGAAATTTCTAGGATCGAGCCAAAATGCAATAAAATATGATATGCAAATGATGTCCTATGTATAACATTCCAAATTGAAAGTTTGGGATGTTACAAACCTACCCCCCTTAAGATGAATCTTGCCCTCGAGATTCGGGTTGGCTAGAAAATAGGTGAGGGTGGTCCTTCAGCAGATCTTCTTCTCGCTCCCAGGTGGCTTCATCCTCGGTGTGGTGGCTCCTCTGGACTTTGCAAAACTTGATAACCTTGTTGCGGGTGACTCGGCTGGCATACTCGAGAATTTTAACTAGTTTCTCCCCGTAGGTCAAATCATTTCCCAACTAAATCGCTTCCAGTGGTACAGTATCCCTCAGCGGTATATCAGCCATCTCTCCGTGGCACTTCTTCAACTGGGAAACGTTGAACATGTCGTGAACTCCTGACAATCCTTCGGCCAGTTCCAACTTGTAAGCAACTTCTCTCATGCGCTCCAAAACTCTGTATGGTCCCACAAAACGTGGTGCTAATTTCCCTTTAACTCCAAAGCGCTTAACTCCTCGAAGTGGAGATACTCGAAGATAGACTCTATCTCCGACTTCAGAAACTATCTCCTTGCGCTTTTGAATCTGCATAGCTCTTTCCGCTCGATTGGGCTACCTTGAGCCTATCGCGAATCAACTTCACCTTCGCTCGCACTTAATCAAATCTGAACAAACAACTCGGGCGGTCTCCAACTTCATCCCACAACAAGAGGGTTCTCGCACCTCCTTCCGTATAAGGCTTCGAAGGGCCATCTTCAAACCGATTGATAACTGTTGTTGTAAGAGAACTCGATACGGCAAATTGTCATCCCAACTAGACCCATAATCTAGCGCACAAGCTCTTAGCATATCCTCCAAAATCTGATTAACTCTCTCGGTCCATCCATCTGTCTGCGGATGGAAAGTTTTACTGAACTCTAGTCTGGTACCCAAAGTTTCGTGCAACTGATTCCAGAACTTTGAGGTAAACTGGGTTCCTCTATCTGATACGATACTCCTAGGAACTCCATGCAGACTTACGATCCTGGTCATGTATATCTTAGCCAACTTAGCACTGCTGTAATAGTCTTCACTAGGATGAAATGAGCTACCTTCGTTAAACGATCGACTACAACCCAAATCGAGTCATCGCCTGAACGAGTCTTGGGCAATCTCGTGATAAAACCCATGCCTAAATTTCCCACTTCCATTCGGGTATCGGCAGTGGCTGTAACAATCTAGCTGGCTTCTGATGCTCTGCCTTCACTCTCTGACATACATCACAAACTGCTACATACTCCGCAATATCCTTCTTCATTCCGGTCCACCAGAAAGTGTCCTTCAAATCCAGATACATCTTGGTATTTCCTGGGTGAATCGAGTACGGCGAATCATGGGCCTCTTGCAAAATCAACTTCCTGATCTCCGGATTATGAGGCACATAAACGCGGTCCTCAAACCATAGGGTATCGTGCTCATCCTCACGAAATCCCTTATATTTTCCCTTGCTCATAGAGGGAGTCCTAGATTAGGGGGTGTCCGGATAGCCGGACTATAACCTTTGGCCAGACTCCTGGACTATGAAGATACAAGATTGAAGACTTCGTCCCGTGTCCGGATGGGACTTTCCTTGGCGTGGAAGGCAAGCTTGGCTATACGGATATGTAGATCTCTCCCATTGTAATCCCACTGCTTAACTCCTAGCCCTCTCCGTGTCTATATAAACCGGAGGGTTTTAGTCCGTAGGACGAACAACAATCATACCATAGGCTAGCTTCTAGGGTTTAGCCTCTATGATCTCGTGGTAGAGCTACTCTTGTAATACCCATATCATCAATATTAATCAAGCGGGAGTAGGGTTTTACCTCCATCGAGAGGGCCCGAACCTGGGTAAAAACATCGTGTCCCTTTTCTCTTGTTACCATCCGCCTAGACGCACAGTTCGGGACCCCCTACCGAGATCCGCCGGTTTTGACACCGACATTGGTGCTTTCATTGAGAGTTCCGATGTGCCGTCGCCATCATGAAGGATGCCTCATCCCGTCTTTAAAGACGGCACTGTTACTAAAGGAGCTTTGGCTATCGGGCAAACTCTCCGGCTAGGCGGTTTTCTTATGACCGCCTGTTCGGCCGCCGTGCCGACGATGAATTCTCGGGTCATCGAAAGCAATCTTCACGTCAAATCGGAACTCGCCGAGCAGTTCGATCCGATGGAGCTCTCTCTCTTAAACGAGCTCTTGGATTGCATCGCCTCCCTCGGAGTCGCTACAGACTACGATCAGATTGGGCCTAAACCCGATCCGAGAGAGATTAAATCTCCCCAGGTCACCCATCACGTTGCAGTGGTGGAGGAACAATGCGGCAAGAATTCATCTATCTTAAGGACTAGTTATGTCCGGATTCCCGATCCCTCCAAGCCGGATAGCCGCGGAGGGGAGGACGTCACTCAAGCCCTGAACCTAAAGTCGCAGCGGGCTAGATTCATTGGACAACATCCAAGAACCCAAGCTTCCGAAGTTCGAAACTCCTTGTCCCTCGAGTCTCAGATTGGGCGAGGTTCCGGATTTAATTCCACCCGCCCACCCAAACATAAGCTTATCTATCCCAAATTCGCAAGAGCCCGCAGAAAACAGACACCATTAGTGGGCCAGATTCTCCCGGTCATGAACAGGATAAAGGATCGCCGCGAGGAGGATGCAATTTCATTCTTCTCGCAATAATTGCACGGTCAACGGAATCTCAACGCCATAAGTCGCCCGGAAATTACATGCTTCGCTGACTTGGCGCCCATAGTATGAAAGTATCAGGCGATGGAAAGCGCTCGAAAACCAAAATAAAATTTTGGGACAATCCGCCCTCAATACAACCCCAGCCTAAAATAAAAGGGTGCATTATCGCCAGCACCTGGTTAAACACCAAAAGCAAAAACCTCTATAGGGCATGGAACCGCATCGAGGGATGGCTCAATGGACCTCAGAAATTCATAGTACGAGGGCGCCACACCAACTCATAGCCTTAGAGCATGTTGGATACTCCGCAGTGGCCATAAGTGGCGAAGAGCTTCTAACCCGTAATCCACAGAGCACCTGCCCAAGGATACCAAGATGGTATTAAGTCTTCAGACTTTCCATCAAATAATATGCAAACGAACACCCGCAGCTTTCTCCAAGTCTACCAAGTAGCAATAACAAACCCATGGAGGACATGGCTATTACCTTTAATGCCAGTGATGAACCTAAATTCAACAGCCCGAGCACCACCGCATTGGTCCTGTGGTCCATAGTGGACGGTTTTCGCTTTACCAAGGTACTCATGGACTGTGCAGTGGATTGAACCTCATTTACGAGGAAACCCTTCAAAAATGGAAATAGATCGAGCCGCATTGAGCGAAGCAGCACAACCTTTAGAGGAATAATCCTACCGGGAACGTGTTGTACAGGAAAAATCACACCTGGATGTGGTGTTCGACACGCCGGATAATTACAGTCCCGGAGGTCACGCCCAAGTGGCCCTGCTCAAAGAAGCGGTACCACGCCTATTAGGGCGAGAGGCATTTACAATTTTTCAAGCTATACCCCATTCAAGGTACATGAAGCTCAAAATGCCCGGCCCAACGGAATCATCACTCTTGCTAGTGACCCGACATAGCACTGCGCACGTAAAATAAGACAGCCGACCGGCCCTTGAGGCACTATCCGAAGCTCCTTGCGCCGAGGAACTCATCGCAAGGCCCACGATGAATGTGGACGACGTGATACTCGATAAAAGATCCAAGTCCACCTCCTTTAAACCGCGGATGAAATAGTCAAATTCCAAGTCCATCCAACAGACCTTACAAAAATAGCCTCCATCGGGACGCAATTAAACCCTCATGTAGACGCCAAGACTATGCTAATTCCTACGCTAAAATTGGGACATTTTTCCGCACCTTCGACATGCCAGAATCCCACGCCTACCTGGCCGAAAGCATAGCTTAAACATCCTAAAAGGATTCAAGCTAGCCAAGCAGGCTTCTTCGCAAGCCCGAACCTAAGAGACAAGCTAAGGGAGAGGAGCTAGCCAAACCATCGAGGCCGGATTCATCGAGATATAAACATCCGGATTGGCTAGCAAACCTGGTGATGGTACCAAAGAAGGACAAATCTCTGGCGCCTATAAGCGCCGATTTCAAGGACCTCAACAAGGCTTGCCTAAAGGATCCTTCCTCCCCCCGCATCGATCAAATTATCGACACTACCACAGGACACGATTCATTGTGTTTCTCGACGATACTCCGCTACCATCAAATTAAGATGGCAGAGCTAGACCAAGCCGCAACGACATTCATCACCCCATACGACCCATTCGCTTTAACACAATGCCCTTCGGCTCAAAAACGCCGACAACATATATCGCGCATGATTCGTATACATTTCGCAAACCAGATCGGCAAAACAGTGGAGGCATACGAGATGACGTGGTCGCCAAAACCAAGCATGTCGAAACTCTAGTAGACGACTTGAGGCTCACATTCGATAACCTCCAACATATGACATCAAGCTTAACCCGAAAAATGCATTTTCGCATCAGCAGAAAGCTTTGGGCTTCGCTGTATCCGTAGAGGAATTCAAGCAAACCCAGCCAAGATCCGAGCTCTGTCACAATTGGATATCCCAAAGAAACTCAAACAAATACAAAATTGATCGGATGCATGGCGGTTTAAGCCGCTTTATCTCCCGCTTGGGAGAAAAGGCATTATCCCTTTATCGCCTCCTCCCGCAAGACCAACACTTCGAGTGGATTGATGCCGCCATGGCCGGACTCAAGAAATAAAAGCCATATTGGCAACAAACCTGGTCCCGCCACGCCTAACATCCGCAACCAATGCTATTATACATCGCGCAACTCATCAAGTTGTAAGCGCAAGTGCTCATCGTCGAACGAGAAACGGACGGACACAATTTCCTCTTCAAGAAGCCACTACGTGTCCACCGCCCTCACTCCATGAATGTCGCGGTACCCGATTATCAAAAGATAGCGTGACGCAGTATTTATGGCATCCC
Source organism: Aegilops longissima (assembly GCA_021605205.1). Taxonomy (NCBI): domain Eukaryota; kingdom Viridiplantae; phylum Streptophyta; class Magnoliopsida; order Poales; family Poaceae; genus Aegilops; species Aegilops longissima. The sequence continues at coordinate 643,101,802 of CM038682.1, read as the reverse complement.
GAAGGCGACACTATTTTCAAGAGTGTTCGATAACAAGAGCCTCTCAAGTACCTCTTAATGATATTATAAACAATCGCGACGCCGACGGGCCGGATTGCCAAATGGACCATTGAGCTCCTCCCGCTCGACATAACCTATAAGCCACGGCGCAGCTATTAAGTCTCCAGTTTTGGCCGATTGCCGCTGAATGGACTCAAGCCGAACTCCCTAAAGAGTACGGCACATATTCCAACCGATCATGCACTTTGACGGCTCCAAAATGTTGGCTGGTCGGGGTCAAGGCCGCTCGATGGTCTCCGGATAATGTATACGACTCCAACAACACAGCCGAACACGAGGCCCTTCTACATGGTCTCCTGATGGCGCTCCATGGGCATTCAATGCATAGAGGTGCCCGGAGATTCGAACCTCGCGATATCCCAAATAAATGGATACTTTGATGCCAAGGATCCGAAAATGGCAGCTTATCACAACGCCGTCTTAAAAATGTCAGCTCGGTTCGAGGGGCTCGGATTTCACCATATAGCCCGGGAAAACAAGCAGCAATGACGCCTTGGCACGATTACGCAAAGCGATGCATTCCCCCAACATTTTCTTGGAGAGGCTATTCAAGCCATCCGATTATGGGAAGGGGAATCCGGAAATAACAGCCCCGACCTAACCGCACCGCCCGAATCAATATTCTCGACACGACGGAGGCTCGCACAACGAAGTAACATCCTCAGCCCACGTAATAATGGCAGTCATGGCCCTGCGGATGTAACCATTCCTAGCCTACCTAACCAGGCAGGAACTTCCCGAGGACCAAAACAAGGCACGCTGCATAGTGCGGCGATCTAAAGCTATATAGTCCATGAGGGAGAGCTTATAGAAAAGCACCACCGAGTACTTCAAACGGTATCTCCAAGAGGAAGGGCGGAATCTTCTGGCTGAAATTCATGCCGACTCGGGCACCACATCAGCAGCCCGGCCCTTGTAAGCAAGGCCTTCCAGACAGGATTTTATTCACAACGGCCCGGCAGATGCTCCGACTTAGTCCAACGATGCGCCGGTTGCCAGCTCTTTGCTAACCAAAGACATATGCCACCCACCGCCTCCAAACTATACCCATCACCTGGCCCTTCATGTCCGGGGGCTTGACATGGTTGGACCCCTTAAAGGAGGAACCACAAGCAAAAATACCTACTGGTCATGGTGGATAAGTTCACCAAATGGATAGAGGCCAAGCTCGTTGAGACGGACGTATCCCGACCGGTGATAAACTTCATATCCGGGTCGCACACCGCTACGGGCGTCCCCACAAAGCATCATCATCGATAATGGTACGAACTTTACGGCCGACGAGGTCAAACTCTGGTGCAAAAACATGGGCATCAAGCTCGACTATGCTTCAGCCTATCACCCTCAAACTAACGGTCAAGTCGAAGCGAGCAAATGGTCTAATCATGAGCGCATCAAACCCAGATTAGTGCGGTCCTCAAGGAATCTAACACGACCGGGTAGAGGAGCTCGACCAGACTGGGGCTGCGGACCACGCCGAATCGCACCACCGGATACACACCATTCTTATGGTATATGGCGCAGAGGCGTTCTGTCCTATGACATAATTCATGACTCACCTCGCAAGATGTACGAAGAAAAAGAAGTTAACTCGATCGGCAGGACAGTTTGACGCTTTTGAGGAGGAGCATGACGCGCAAAACCTGCTCCGCATTCTATCAACAGCAGGCTCAAGATACCAAAGCAGCAGAAGCACGGGCCAAAACTTACAATGTTGGCGAAGTTAGTTCTACGCTCGCCGGACAAGAAAAAGGACAAACTCAAGCCCAAATGGAAGGTCCTTTATTATCGACCAAGTCCCGACTGGTGGAGGTACCGCTCATGAGATGCATCGATAACCGACTCGAGCCGAACCCATGGAACGCAGCCCGTCTCCAAAGATTCTACGCCTAGCGCCGGACTCTGTGTTTGTCTCCTTCATCTGTCTATTTTTTACATACTAGGTGTCTTATATTTCTCTCCTTCTCCCTCCCTTTCTCTTACAGCCTTTAAGGGCTCATTCGTGGCTTGTTTGCACACAATTGACTCGCTATCCGTGCTCATTATACCTGGGGGCTTCTTTAACAGAAGCTTATTTATACGGGCTTCATGCCCAACACATGTGTCACACTTCCGCATGTAACTTTTATTCACCATTATATGCATCGATATGACTTAAGTTTTGGCCAAGCTGGGTTGCCTGGATCCTGTGCTTACCTTCACGCTCCCAATTGTTCGCTAGGCGCTAAAGAGAGCACCTCTGCGATTGTTAGCCTGGGTCACCGGATGTGTACCTCAGACTGGTGAAGCCGAAGCTAGCGTTTAAGGGAATATTCGTCGGTGAACTAAAGATGATTTTCACTTGTTTATTTATCCGCCCCCAGATGCTTTTCTGCTTTTTTCGCAGTCCAGACATGCACTTTAGGGCATGCCTCCTAGGAAAGGAACCCCTAACGGAACTATTCTCCCCGAAGATGTTTCTACTAACCATGTAATATAACATAACTAGTTGGGCACTTGTCTGCTCAAGCACTAATGACCCCTATGCCTGGTCTCCATGCATGCCCGGTTCCTACATAACCGAGAGGGTATTCGACACACCCGACTTTCGAGTCCCGAGGTTGAAGCTTAAAAGGTCCGCCATGACAAACGATCTACAATCCGCTAGAAGGCATTTTACATGTCATCTTAAATTACATAGTCAATTTGACTGGTATATTCTCTTCAATACCATCCAACAGGCTGTCTAGTTTACACATCCCGTTGGGAATATTTGGCGCCAACTCTACCGGCCGACACTAAGCTCACAGGATCTCCTTCCCATCGGGCCCCACAGGTCCGACTCGCCATGTGGTTTGGGTCAGCCTTTGTGTGCCGCTGCTTCACCATGGCCTGCTGCCTCCATGGCGCTTTGACGGCAGGCCGATATCTTCCATAATCGAAGAGCCGCCGCTTCTTCCCTTAAGCCTCTCGCAAGCTCTCCAAGGCCTTCGGCATGGAGACAGATGGCCACAAGTCCTGGCGACGCTTTTCATCACCGTCAACTCGCTCGCAGTTGTAAGAGCTCGAAGAAGGTCACCCGAGAACCGGCATTTCTCGCAGGACGACCTGTTAGCATACCTACAGACATAACTCGTTAGTCGACTTCTCAGCCAACTCTTTTTCAAAGTTCATTAAAGCACTTACTAAAATGTCGCGTCGAAGCCGATTCTCCTTAACGGAGTCCGATAGTTGGGCACCGAACATCCTTTAGTTCCACGCCCAGCTGGGTGTTGGCATCTTGAGATCATTCTTCCCGCCTCACCTTGTCAAGACGCCTCACCAGCCTTTTAGCGGGCGAGGAGTTGCTGCTTCCCGATCTAATCCGACGCCATCTGCAATTTTATTGTCGACTTGCATACACGCCGCAC